>CM031614.1:72256562-72276562 GCA_018398815.1 Conus ventricosus
GCAGCCATACTCCATCTTCGGGGAAGTGATGATGATGATAATGATGATGTGTGTGGTGGTGGACAGGGAAGTCAGTGGGTGGGCACCTGATTGAAGGAGGAGGATGATGATGATGATGATGATGATGTGTGTGGTGGTGGACAGGGAAGTCAGTGGGTGGGCACCTGATTGAAGGAGGATGATGATGATAATGATGATGATGATGATGATGATGTGTGTGGTGGTGGACAGGGAAGTCAGTGGGTGGGCACCATTCTGCTGAACACCTGCCAGCTGCTGGAAAGACCCTCCAAGAAAGACGGCTTCTGCTACAAACTCTTCCACCCCTTGGACCAGTCCATATGGGCCACAAAGGTACTGATGCAATGATTACATTCTAATGTGTATTTGTATAAAAGTTTCCATGAAGAAGAAAAAATTGAATTCAAATATTCATTCATTGACCTTTAGACAGTTGATATGTAAGCAGGTATAAGTTATGTGTCAGGACACATGTGAGGGGAACATTACAGTGTCAAGTTTTAATATGATCCAAAAGTTTGGAATCCTTTCCCACTCTGCTCCATCCCCACACCACCAGCGCTCTGTCAGGCACTCATATCAATGCATTGAAAGACAAAAGCATGTTTGAAAAACAAAATTGTTGAAGTGTAGACATAAAGCTTCTTTCCATCAAGTTGACTGTGGAGGATGCTTCTTAATCATCCTGACTGATTGCTTGGCCTGAGCAGTGTTTCTGGTGGGCTTGCTGACCGATACAGGAGAGGCAGTGATTAGCTCAAAGATCACTCTGTATGGTATGCCTGTTCTGTTGGAGTTGCTGTGCTCCTTTTTATGTACACACTCGTCTTCTGCTGCACTTTACGAATTCTCTTCCCATGTCTTGAAACGTTGGTTTAGGATACCTCTCCACCTTGAGCAATGGGCCGCAAGCCCTCCCAAGACTTGTGTGAAAGAATAGTATGCATTATGTGAAAGACCACTTGAAAAAGTGTATGATTTGTTTTGATATTCTTGCTCTGTAACGCCTGAGGAAGTCTTGTCCATAAGACCCTGTTCTAATTTTTTTTCTTTTCAGTGATTCATTTGTTCAGTCATCTAGCTGGTCCAGTGGCTTAGCAGATGTGGTGTGGCCTGTATGAAATAACGAAGAGGCAGGGTAACTCTTGCTCCCCCATGATGAAATAAATGGACACCCATAATGCCAAATGAAAGCTGCTTAAAACACAGAATTGCTCAGCAGAGATGACAACACAGAGCACACAGAATTGCCTAGCAGAGATGACAACACAGAGCACACAGAATTGCCTAGCAGAGATGACAACACAGAACACACAGAATTGCTCAGCAGAGATGACAACACAGAGCACACAGAATTGCCTAGCAGAGATGACAACACAGAACACACAGAATTGCTCAGCAGAGATGACAACACAGAGCACACAGAATTGCTCAGCAGAGATGACAACACAGAGCACACAGAATTGCTTGGCAGAAATGACAACACAGAGCACACAGAATTGCTCAGCAGAAATGACAACACAGAGCAACCAGAATTGCCTAGCAGAAATGACAACACAGAACACACAGAATTGCCTAGCAGAGATGACAACACAGAACACACAGAATTGCCTAGCAGAGATGACAACACAGAACACACAGAATTGCCTAGCAGAGATGACAACACAGAACACACAGAATTGCCTAGCAGAGATGACAACACAGAACACACAGAATTGCCTAGCAGAGATGACAACACAGAACACACAGAATTGCTCAGCAGAAATGACAACACAGAGCACACAGAATTGCCTTACAGAGATGACAACACAGAGCACACTGAATTGCCTAGCAGAGATGACAACACAGAACACACAGAATTGCCTAGCAGAGATGACAACACAGAGCATACAGAATTGCCTAGCAGAGATGACAACACAGAGCACACTTAACAAACAAGAAGACATCTCCTTGTCTACTCTGTGTGCTCTGTGTTGTCATTTCTACTCGGCGATTTGGTGTTGTAAGCAGCATGTGTTTAGCATTATGGGCATCGATTTATTTCATCATGGGGGGAGCAAGAGTTACCGTACTTGTTCGCTATTTACTGTGTACTGTTATCTGCCTCATTGAAGGTTCCCATCTATATGAAACAGTCTGCAATCAGTGACACAAATCCAAGGCCACTCTGGCAAAATTTCCATCACTCACACACTGTCTGTGAGCAAGAGTGTGGCCTGTATAAGCCATTTTCTATCTCTTAATCATTAAAATCATGTTGATCAAATGAACTGTTGTTTTCAGTTCAAATAGTGAAAAAGATATGAAAAGTAAGGGGCGGGAGTTTCTGCTGGTAAACTGAATGTGAGAATGATGGACTGCTATGAACATGGAAATGTTCAGTAGGTTTCTTGATGTCCTGTTGGTTGTTTTGCAGGGTCCTAAAGGAGAGACAATTGGTGCCTTTGTACAGCCGCTGCCCTACTCTTACTGCATCTTCAGGGCGCCCTCAGAATCAGCAGGTGATGGAGTGACTGCCTTGACGACTAATTGAGTGATGACTGCTTCTTGATTTTCTTCATGTCATGAAGGCAGCCAGCGTTGACCTAATGATGTTTCTGTTGTACTGTATTTGGTATTTGGGGTCTCTGATTTCCAAAGGAGAATTCAAAAAGGAGTAAACAGGAAAAGAGAGACTGACTTATCTGAGAAGTGCTGCTATAAATGGAGTTGCTGACAAAGGCAATGCTCTTCAGTCTCCACTGTTGGCCTGGGGACTTTGAACAGCATTGGGCACAACCAAGCCTGCTAGTTTCTACTCTCTGAGAAAAAAAAAAGAAGAAAAAAACTGCATGGTTAGCTGCATGTTTGCTGAAGGAATAAGTGAATAAATGTCGTTGTCATGTTGGTTGCGATCTACGGTGTGTTGTTTTGTGTATTTTTGTGTCTGGTGTTTGTCTGAAGAAGACATGTTTGTCAGAAATTCACTTGCCTGTTTTGTATTGTGTATTAAATGAACATGACTTTGTACTGTTTTGTGTGTTTATTCATAGTTTGTCTTGTGATTGAATGTCTTCCATTTTTCCTTTGGCTGTTGTCAGCCATCCGTCTGACTCATTTGAAGTGAATGTATAGAGAGAGAGAGAGCGAAGTTGTATATGGTGTTAATGTATGTGCGTACATGTCAATATGATGTCAGGGAAGTGCTGGATGGATGCTTTGGAGCTGGCCCTGAAGTGCACCAGCCTGCTGAAGAGGTCCATGACTCGCCTGGACAGCACCTCCGACACCACCATCGACTATTACCCCAGGTCACCACAGGCACAGGTCAGTCACGTGTCGCCTCTACTGTACCAGTGTTCAGTGTTTAGTTGAGTTAACACTTTTGTTTTAAAAGATGACCACAGCAACTTCACACCCTTGGACATTATTTAAGTGAATGACAGTACATTTACAGGAGTTTTAGATGCATGCATTATGTAGACCTGTTCAGCCAAATGATTTCACCATTTTTGTATGCGTGCTTTTTTTTGTTTTTTTAAACACAACCAATATGTGACCCGCCACCATGAAACCAGTCTTAACTCGCGCGGCCTACTTCACGGCTACAGCTGAAAATAGCTAGTGAGGGTCTACCTGGGGCATTTTGACTTTTTTGCAGAAATGTGTTCCTTACACCCTAAACTTTCACGTGGCACTATCCATTGGCTCCAAAACAACCAATACATTAGTTAAAATTGAGATTTAAAAGCCTAACCTTGAATCAAAATGAACTTCTTTTAACGCAAAATGACCCATTTTCACTCGCCTAAAACTTAACGCAACCCTTACAGAACCCCATCGTGTTATATACCGTTCGAAAGCGTGTGTGACACTCTCCAGGTTTCTCTGTGTGTCATCTAAAAACAATGGTAAAAAGTAAGATGCGGTTGCTAAGGAAAATATGCTGGAGATGATAGCAAAAACTTAAGAAGCCGTTTTCTCAAAATGGCTGTTGGCACAGTAACCCACATCAAATGACCATAACTTTCTTATTTTTTGCCCTGTAGCATTCATTTTTATATCAAATTAATCAGAAAAATCTGTAGAATTTAAATATATGTATATCTCAGAACTTTCAAAAACCGAGTTAAGACTGGTTTTGTGGTGGAAGGTCACATATGATAAACTAGAAAAAATAGGAAAAACATGTTTTTTATCTAGACACAAGGTTTTTGAGTGTTAATCACACTTCATGAATGTAACCATGGTGTAGTCTCAATGTGATAATTTGACCAAACTGCGACAACTGTTGCTAACTGTCATGCACAAAAGCAAGTCTGGCTGTACCTACCTTTACAACATGCCGGTATGTAGGGACAACAGCAAGGACTACAGACCCTGAAATCTTTAAGCTCTGGACTGCCTCTAGTTTGCCCTCCTTGATAGCGATCAGGCTGGGGAACTCTCCTCGGCTCCGAGGATCCCCAAGATTTTTCAAAGTGACTTCCGAGAAAAAGAAAACGGGTCCGAGAAAAAGAACGTTGGGCTGAGAAAAAAAAAGTTGCGAAGGACTTGATCACTCCAAGTCCATTACCGTTCCATATCCAGCATTTCCAGTCCAGGTTTTCATCATACTATCAAGGCTGTGCCGCCCGCGGTTGTGAGGTTATTTCCACGTGCTTTATGAAACTATTGTCGAGGCGGGCGCATCAACTTGTGAACGTGATTTTCGAAACCATTTTCTGCATGTTTCACAAGAGTCTAACGCTGCAGAAGAGTCTACGATCGGCAAAATGTCATGCGTATTATGCATCGTAAATCATGGCGAGATGTTTGACGAAGGATCAGTTAGCAACCTTCTTTGTCCCCTGTTGTCTTACCATGCTGTGTGAAGAGATAGTGAGTGTTGACTATGATAAGTATAAACTGTTTCCATTAACTTGACTTTGAAAAAGTTTGAGGGTGATGCATCATTAGTAGAGGAACTACCTGTTTATGGGGCTCAGTTTGTGAAGACTGAACAGTTGAACAAGGCACTGCAGTACACATACAAGAAAGTGGAGTGAGTGTTGACTATATACAATATTACACTGATGCCAGTATTTGACTTTGAATAAATCTGTGGGTGATGCATCATTTACTAGATGCATTAAACTGAACATTACTGGGACTCAGTTCGTGAAGACTGTATTATTGAACTTTTGAAGCAAGGCACTACAGTACATCATGAAACTGGAGAAAAGTAAGTTGTTTTTTTGCGGTATGATTTCTCTGCATGCTGCATGGTAATTAAGATGTTTTTAGTTTGGTTTCTTTGCATGCCACATGGTAATTTGCCTATCACGAGAGGCCTTGAAAGGCTCTTCAAAAATGCTCAAATTCAATTTCGGCCAGGGGGCTTCACCTCCCTGGGACCCACACCAGGGGCGTTGCCCCTGGACCCCGGCCTTTTTTCAGAGATTTTTTGGATCACCTGTTCCCCAGCCTGAGCGATGTTAGTGCTGATGCCATTGGTGTTGTTGGTCAGAAGTTTTGTCTTTTCGGTGCTGATCTCCATGGCGAATGCTGCAGAAGATTTGTCAAGACGCTCTGCTAGGCTGGGTAGTTCCTGCTCCTCTCCTGTTGGTCCGTCGATGCGATGGGCAAAGCATAGGTTTGTTGCTGTCCTACCACCAATGCTTACTGATTGATGTTCCTCTGATGCATCACTCATCAGGTCATTAAAGTCAGCTAAACCCAGTTTACAAAACTGAAACCACATTGGATGAACCAGTCAGATGTTTTCCCGAGCAGTGCAAGGTGTGATTCTATTCTTTGTCTTCATTGGTGACTGCATCACTTGCCATGGACTGCAGAGGAAAAGGTTCAGTCTGTTTAAGTGAACTAGTGCTGTGGATTTAACTGCGGCTGTTAGAAAGAAGCAGTGGGAGCCAACATTTTAGCCAAGTTTTACTGAAAAGTACCCATACGTGATGCTGTCCATCCTAGAGAACTGGCCCACATATACCAGTGGAACAGTGTGACTTTGTTTCAGGGAATGCCATATATATGCCATCTAAGTAAATGTTGTATGCATCTGATGGTTTAAATATTCGTTAAAAAAATGTCTTTTTAGTATTTCCAAATTGTTCCTGAAAATGTAATTCAGAGTATGCCATGTAAGCGAATGTTGTATGCATGTGACGGTGTAAGTATTCATTAAAAAGAAAAGAATAATGATCATGCAGTATTTCCAGATTGTTCCTGAAAACATGATTCAGAGGGATTGGCATCTCTGTGACTCTGCTCAGGGCGGTACTCCATGGCCAGCCACCTCATTCCCCGGGGAGGAGGACCAGGACCTGCACAACGGCTCTGGCAACGATCACGGCGATGCCTTTACTGACAACTACAACTCCATGAGGACCCAGGAAGGCAGCATGAACGACAGCGACCTGGAAAGGCATTTTGCTCTTCAGGGTGAGTCCGTCTTTCCTTGACAGCACGGCTTAGATTGGTTCTATGCTAACTAGGTCTGAAAGCTGCCAGGGGAAAAAAGAATGTATTTTTTTTAATGTAAGTGTGTCCATGAGAGTGTATTTGTTTTATGTATGTGTGTCCATGCATACATATATTTGTGCATTGATATGTTTGTGTGCATGTTTGTAAGCGAGGGGCCTGACAGCCCTAAGGTTAAAAGGAACAGGTTCAGTATTGTGTCATTGGTTCTGGCACGCACATGCTTGCAGCTTGAAGGCAGTCAACAAGTGTGCTGCTGTAGTGCCTTCCTATACCTGCCAAAAAAAAAACCAGTCAGTGCACATAGTGTTCTTGCATTATCATCATATTGGGGAGGGGAGGGGGGGGTGGGGCTGGTTGGCCTTGGGGGTAGGGCATCAGACTCCTGTTCTAGGTCCAGGGTTCAGTTCCCACTCCATGTAGTCAGGTTAGAAGAAGGTTCTTTCTTTTTTTATGCAACTTTTTTTTTGTCATTAAGAAATACTGTTTACAGTGTCACTAGTCAGTTGGAATTTTTGGATATGAAAAAGAAGCAAAAACAAACAAAATAAGAGGTTCAAACGTAAATGAACAAATAAGGGAGGTAAAAAATGAAAGTGATTAAAAGAAAACAAATAAGAAAGTATATTATGAAATGCAGAGCACAAATCGACATAATTGAAGCAGGATGAATAGGGTACTCGCACATTCTCTTTCTCTCTCTCTTTTCTGACACATGCACACACACACACACACACACACACACACACACACACACACACACACACACACACACACACACACACAGGGACACACACACGCACGCACGCAGGGACACACACACACACACGCATGCACACACACGCATGCACACACACGCATGCACACACATCTTCAAGTTAAATTCTCTTAGATTAAAAAGTACAGTATCTTGTTTCTTTGTATCAGTTTCCTCCTTTCCATTTTCTGCTCTTTGCTGGTGTCTTTTGGGAGTCTGTTGGATTGTGATATTCTCCCCATTGTGTTGACAGTACAGCAGAATTATAGGTGGTGGTCTGTGTTAGATACTGTAGGTGGACTGCCACTCCAACAGCTTAGATCTATTGCGAGTCTTACCCAGTAGACACAGTTGACGCTGCACGAGTATCAACAAAAGGGTTATGTTCACATACAGAATTCAAAGCTTCTCTAATGCTGTCAGTGAAGGATTTAAGGTTTACACTTTTACATCAATCCAGTCTCTCCCCTTCTTCCCCTTCCTTTTGAAATCCTTGTTATTTGTACAGTGACAGAGGACTTGTTTACATACCTGTGGTTTTCTCCCCTATAAATTTTTTGTTGTTTGTTTGTTTTTCATTGTACTTCTACAAAAAAAAAAGACCAATAGGTAGAGATTCAGAACTTTAATGTTAGTTGTTTTCATTTGGCAACCAGGTATCTCAACATGTTTTCCAATAGGAATTGGTTCATTGTAATAGTGAAAGGGGCGGGCATTTGAATTATCATGCCTTGTGCCTGCTAACAGTTCGTCTTCAGTATTCATTTATTTATTCATTATCATTTATATGTTTGCGGCTCATGGTTCTTGAAACAGATGTGGATGTACCAGTGATTTGTCAGATCTATTTGTGTTCCACGTTCCTATGCAGACAGATGTTCGCATTGTTACTAATGATTCATAGTAGTGTTTATGTAGGTACCTGTAACAGATCTGTCAGTATACATTTTACTTACCCTCCTAAAGTGATTGTTGCTGTTTACAAGTGTTACTGTGTCAAAATGAACTACTACTATTTTGACACGCTGTGTCAGTGCATGCAAATGTCAGTATGTGAAAGATATAATGTACTCATGCAGTGTATGTATTCAAGCCAGAGTAGTGCTCATATAATCAGATGTACTTTTTTTGGTGGGATGGGGGGTGGATGTTATGGATAATTATGTTACTTTTCTCTTTTTTTCTTTTTTTTTCCACTTTTTAAAATCTTTCTTTCCTCATTTTCTTATGTTGGCTGTCTATTTTTTACTTCTTCTTTCTTGGTTTGTTTTCCCCACATGACTTTGATGAATGTTGGACTCTCTCTCTCTCTCTCTCTCTCTCTCTCTCTCCTCTCTCTCTCTCTCTCTCTCTCTTTCTTTCTCTCTCTCTCTCTCTCTGGCTCTCTCTCTCTCTCTTTTTTCTGTCTGCCCTCAACAACAACATTATTCCATGTTTCTTTCTGGCTTGAAAAACCAATCTTGCATGAACAAGGGTGTTGAATTTGAATATATGCTCATGTACTTGAACAAGATTGCCTTATGAATCCTAATTTATTTCTCCTCAGGTGGTGCTAATGATAGTTCTGTGGTGACTGATGCTTTTTATACTCTCTTTCCGCAAGGAGAGAGTGTGTGTGTGTGTATGTGTGTGAGAGAGAGAGAAAGAGAGAGAGAGAGAGAGAGAGAGAGAACAACTATGGTGATTGATGTATCTTACATGTTTTTTTCCGTAATCTGTGTGTGTGTGTGTGTGTGTGTGTGTGTGTGTGTGTGTGTGTGTGTGTGTGTGTGTGTGTGTGACATACAGTTTTAGTGTGTTTGGGTGTTTTCTCTTATGATAGCATAAGTCATCACTGTTTTGTTTCCTTATCATGACTTTTATATTGTGTAAAAGTGTTAATGTGTCCCTGAAGGGACAAGGGCCAGATGAAGAAAAGGCATCTTCTTGCGTATCTGTTACCCTTGGGAATAAAACCTGTCAATCAGTCAACATTGTTACAAGTAACCTGTCAGATAGTAATCTATGGGTATATATATACATGTGTGTGTGTGTGTGTGTGTGTGTGTGTGTGTGTGTGTGTGTGTGTGTGTGTGTGTGTGTGTGCGTGCGTGCATGTGTGCGTGCTTGTGTGCGTGTGAGACATGGTTCCTATAACAGACCTTCATATCGTTATAAACACATTGTGTATTTCTGTTGGTTCTTTTAACAGCTGTCCAAATTTTTTTTTCTTTTGATCCATCAGGTGTGATTATGGTTGCTTTGTTCACAAATGTCTACATTCTTTCTTTTGATCCATCAGGTGTGATTATGGTTGCTTTGTTCACAAATGTCTACATTCTTTCTTTTGATCCATCAGATGTGATTATGGTTGCTTTGTTCACAAATGTCTACATTCTTTCTTTTGATCCATCAGGTGTGATTATGGTTGCTTTGTTCACAAATGTCTACATTCTTTCTATTGATCCATCAGATGTGATTGTGTGGGTTCATTTAACACATGTCCTCAGTTGTTCACTATTGATCCATCAGGTTTGATTGTGTTGTGTTGTTAACAGATGTCCACATTTTCACTATTGATCCATCAAGTGTACATGTGTTGGTCCTTTGTCCACACTTATATCAATAGTCTCTCATGTATTGGTGATATGTCATGTGTATTGGTGGTTAGTTCCTGTAATAACAGTTGACATTGTTATCAGTGATCAAGCAGATAACTAGTAGTCCAAAGGTGTGTTTGTGTTCCATGTTTCCTGTAACAGATTCCAGCAGTGTTACTTGTGATCCATTCTGTATTGGTGCCTGTAATGGATGTTTATGCTGTTACTTGTAAACTGTAACACTGATCTATCAGATTTTAAAGATCCATAGCCGGTTAGAGTCAATTCCTGTCACAGATACACGAACAGGTGATCCACCAGGTGTGTGTGTGTTGATTCTTTTGACAGCTGTTTATATTGTTACCATTGATCTATGAGCAATTCAGTCAGTATGTTCATGCTGCGTGGCGCTGTCACAGAATGCCAGCATTTATCAGTCTTCCGTGCTCCCTGATGTGTTTGTGTTCCATAGCGCCAGCAACAGATGTTGATGCGGTGTCAGAAGCCTCAGCACAATCGCTTAGGGATCAGCAGGGGAGGCAGCAGAGTTCAGCCCTTCACAGCTACACCATTGGTGGGACAAGCCCTCCATCTGGTCACACCAGCAGCAGTCCAAGTCCAGTTGGTGTCCTCCGCTCTGCCATGAGGTCCTCTTCTGCCAGTGGTAGATCAGCCTGCAAGTGGCAGGCAGGCAGCAGTGCAGCTACCAGAGAAACGGTGATTGCCAACAGCAGTGCGGGTGAAAAGCCAAACAGAATCAGTGACGGTAGTGGCCAGAAGAGTCCAAACACATGGAAGAGTGGTGATCTTCAGAGGACTTCAACTTATTGCAGCGGCAGTGTGAAAGGTCCTACGTTTACTGACCAGTTTCGTGGCAGAAGCTTCGGTGTCAGCGGTCATCAACAAACAGGTATGTCAGAAAGAGCGGACCAGAAAAAGCCTGTTACCAGCAACAGACCCTCTTGGAACTATTCAATGAGCCAAAAGAAAATTGGCCAGAAAGGTCCAACTGGTCAAGATAAGACTGTTACCAAGAGCATCATTCCAAAGAGAATCAGAGCAGGTCATTCCCCGAGTCATCAGAGACCCAAGTCAGATCAGCCATTAGCCCGCAGAAACCTGGACGGCAAGACAAGAAGTGCCTCAGTCAACTTTGGAGCCTCTGATACCAAAGTAGGTGTGACGTTTGCTCCTCAGCCGGGGTGTGAGCCGGTGATGAGGCAGGGTCCAGAGTCAGGCTTCATCAGTGAGGAAACACAGGAGAGGCAGGACAGCCGGCCTGTCCCCCAGCAGGAAAACAACCAGGACACATCAACCACTATAGGGGAGGACACCAAAGCCAGTTGTATTGATGCCACCTCCTTGCCTCTAGTGTTGGCTGTGGATGTGCATCAGCCCCGTAATTCAGGTGAACCACCCCAGATTTCTGTTGGGCATGGCAGGTCCTCCAGACTAAGAAGCTCTATCAGCATCAAAGATTGCACCGAAACTGAAAGCAAAAAGGTCAGTTTGGCTACAGGTAAGAGGCCCAAAGATAGAGCTTGGTTTGAAAGAGTGCTTGAGAATGGGCATCAGGAGCTGAAGAAAGTGGAACCTGGAGAGCCCCAGTGTCATGAGCTGAGAGAGACGAACACAGAGTCTGCCCATCTGTCCCTTCATTCGGAGGAGTTTGTGGTGGGTGGCAGTGCAGCCAAGTCTGAGACCCATGGTGTTGGGTCACAGGACAGTCTTGTTTCAGGTGTGTCGGACCAACAACACCCCAGCCAGAAAGGGGAGCTCATCAGCTCAGCAGACCCTGTGATCAGCAGGCGTCCTCCCTCAATGTGGTGTAGTAGAACTGTCAGGGGCAAGAAACAACACTGGATGTTCCCTGAAAGGGGGTGTTATCAAGCAGATGTTTTTTGCGCACACATCACCGGAAGTAGCGCAGAGGAAGTGTACAGCCTGCAAGAGGAGCGAGCTAAAGAAAGGGAAACACATGACCAGGAGATCACCGAAAGGGAAACACACAACCAGATAGTTAGCAGACCTCACAACCAGATAGTTAGCAGACCTCAGTTGCCTGCATGTCAGTATTGCACCCCTGTTCAATGCTGTCAAGCAAAGGGCCATGGTCATATGCCTGTCACCTATGTATTAAAGTCTGATCAGAGCACCCAAACCAGTGAGCCAAAAAGGCATCAGAACAGCCGCCTTCAGCGCCTGCCCTCAACTAACCATCCTAAGAAATCAGACTCTGTGCAGATATCACCCTTCGTGCAGATATCAGAGGTGCCAAAGCTGGCAGAGTCTCCTACATTCCCTACCCCCATTTTGCAGGACGTGTTTTGGGACACAGACTCTCAGTCTCAGTACACAGCTTTAAGCTGCACAGACACAGAGTCTCAAACCAGCCATTCAGCATCCGACTGGGCCAACACAAGGAGTAGCTCAAGATCAGGCAGAGGTGAGAACCCTGTGTCAAAAGGTGGGATATCATTCGATTCCAAATCCAGTGTCTCTAGGGACAGCAGCAGCAGCAGTGAGAGTGAGGGGAGCGACACCCAGTCCCAGTCCTCTGACCACACAGGGAGGAAAGGGAGAAAGAAAGCCTCATCCAGCCAGGAATCTGCCTCAGACACAACAAACAGTGTGTCGGTCAACGTGTCGCATCCTAGCACGGTTTCTGAGAGGACCAGCTCTGTGGAGTTGGACACCAACGAGTCGGCCACCAGTGTGGATCACAATGACTCGGCAAGAGACAGCTGGAGCTTATCCAGCGCCAGTCCATCGAGAACTTACATCAGAAACAGAACTCAAGCACAAACCGTCTTTTCCAGTAACAACAGCACCCCATACAGCAGCCGAAGATACCGAAAAGAACAGTCCCGGGCAAAGGGCAAGACACTTAGCATATCAGGGACTTTGCACAGGAAAGACAAACGGTCAGGCTCAAAGAAACGGAAGAAAAGTAAATCTGGAAAATCCGGCAAGGAAAAAGAAGGCAAGTCAGAGAGTGCCTCAGACAAAGAAGGGGAAAAGAAAAAGAAGAAAAAGAAGAAGGGCAAATCGGAAGAAGAATCAGGGAAAGAGGGCGGAAAAGATGAGGCTGAAGAAGGGGCAAAAAGAAAAAGAAGAAGAAAAAGAAAGAAGGGGGGAAGGAGAGACAGATGCATCTGGAGATGAGGGAGGTAAAAAGAAAAAGAAGAAGAAAAAGAAAGAAGGGGGGAAGGAGAGACAGATGCATCTGGAGATGAGGGAGGTAAAAAGAAAAAGAAGAAGAAAAAGAAAGAAGGGGGGGAAGGAGAGACAGATGCATCTGGAGATGAGGGAGGTAAAAAGAAAAAGAAGAAGAAAAAGAAAGAAGGGGGGGAAGGAGAGACAGATGCATCTGGAGATGAGGGAGGTAAAAAGAAAAAGAAGAAGAAAAAAGGAGCTGAAGGAGAGAAGGCAGAAGGTGGCGAGTCTGGAGAAGAAGGAGGGAAAAAGAAGAAAAAGAAGAAACACAAAGAAGGAGCGGAAGGAGAGACACCACATGAATCCGGAGATGAGGGCGGCAAGAAGAAAAAGAAAAAGAAGAAGCACAAAGGAGCGGAAGGAGAAACTCCAGAAGAGTCTGATGGCGAAGGGGAAAAAAAAAAGAAGAAGAAGAAACATAAAGAAGGGGATGAAGGAGAGGCTCCACCTAAAGAGGAGAGGAGGGAGGGGAAAAGAAGAAAAAGAAGAAGAAAAAGAAGAAGCATCATGGTGAAGGGGGTGAAGAAAAGGCGCCAGACGCATCTGGAGAGGAGGAAAAGAAGGCAGACGCTGAAGGAGGTGATGGGGGCGAAGGACACAAAAAGAAAAAGAAGAAGAAAAAGAAGAAGCATCATGGTGAAGAAGGTGAAGAAAAGGCGCCAGACGCGTCTGGAGAGGAGGAAAAGAAGGCAGACGCTGAAGGGGGCAAGCCAGAGGCAGAGGAATCTGGCGGAGAAGGACACAAAAAGAAGAAGAAAAAGAAGAAGAAGAAACACAAAGAAGGGGAGAGGCGGAGGGGGAGGAGGCTGGAGCTGGGGAAGCCGAAGGAGAACACGGAAAAAAGAAGAAAAAGAAAAAGAAGAAAAAGGAAGGAGAAGGTGAAGGTGAAAAACATGGTGATGAGGGAGAGGAAAAGAAGGAGAAAGACCAAGGAGAGACACCAGAACCTGGCGCAGAAGGAGGAGAAGCAAAAGAAAAGGCCAAAGAAGGCGAAGAAGAAAAGACAGCAGAGGTCACGGATTCAGCAGAGGAAGGGGGCAAAAAAGAAGAAGAAAAAAGAAGAAGAAAAAGAAGAAAGGAGGAGAAGAATCAGGTGCTGAGGAAGAAGGAAAGGCACCAGCTGAAGGAGGTGAACAGACCGCTACACAGCCAGCACCGGTCATTGTCAGCAGTGGTGTCACCTCTGCCACCAGCCTGCCAGAGCCACACACTTCTGAGTCGTCAGCTGCAACAGGCATGCCTTCAGGAGAATCTGCCTCCTCAGGGGTATCCCTGGTAACAAAGCCTTATGTGGAAGCCTCTGAACATGAAGAACATCCCTCAGCAGCTGCAGCAGTGAGGGGAGAGAGGGAAGAAGCCGGCGCCAGCGGAAGGGGCGTCTCGGTTACCCCTAGCAGCAGCAAGGAGAGCAGTCAGCAGGTGGTGGAATTGTCCATGTCGGAAGAGACTCGGACAGGGACGTCGGCATCAGCGACAACCCCAGCATCTGTGGCATCGGCCTCACACGAGCACATGGAACGAGTAACATCCACCAGTGAAAATGAAGACCTTGTGTTTGAAATGCCATTTTTCCTTCAGAAGAAAGATTCCTGGAAAAGGGAGCAACCAGAGGACAGCGAGAGAATGGAGACCAGGAGCGGTCCTGAAGTGTCCCAGCTGTGTCCCAAGTGTGTGGCGGTGTTGAAGAAGCAGGGCCTGGACGGCGAGCTGTTTGGGCAGGAGGAGCATGGTGCTGCCGCATCACCACCACTGTTTGTGTCCCAGAAGTACAAAGTTGTCCCTGTGGAAGAGGAGACATATGTGCACGGCCCTTTGCCTGCTCATGGGGAGGGAGGTCCAGAAGCATTAAGGGGTCATGAGGAATTTTGTGCAGGTGTCCCAAGTGCTGGTAAGTAGTGTTGGTGCCTGTTTGCTGAAGATCATGTTCTTGATGCAAAATGGGTTTTTTTTTTTTGTGCATTTCCACATGTTTAACTTTTTCTCTTCATGTGTATTTTCTCTCTCTCTCTCTCTCTCTCTCTCTCTCTCTCTCTCTCTCTCTCTCTCTCTCTCTCTCTCTCTCTCTCTCCCTCCCTCCCCCCTCTCTCTCTCTTTCTTTATGTGTGTGTGTGTGTTTAATGTTGTTGCCACGACTAGTGGTTGTCAAGTTTGTCAGTTATATCAAACTACATCACTGATGTCTGAAGTTAGTTTCATAGATTTGCCCAAGAGACTAAACCACAGTATTCACAAATATTCCACTTATCAACTTCTTGTTAACTGTGGACTTTGTGCACAAAAAAAAAAGTTTTTGATAACAGAAGTCAGAAAGATCAAATCTGATGAGTAAGTGGTCTATTAAGACTTTCTGGACAGTCAACTGTGCTATCAAATGACTTGCCAGTTGTTTTGACATTTCCAAAGAAAAACGAAGGAAAAGAGAAAAAGAAAAAAAAGGCAGTGACCCATGCCTTTCATTCTAGCTCCCTGTCTACAGCCACAGCCTGGCTTGTCCTGCCACAGTCAGTGTGTAGTTGTCATGAGGCAACCAACAAGAGCAGACACTGCTCTTCTGCCAAGTCATTTTTGGTGGTATACAGTGGCGCCTGCTCTTCTACTGAATTCATCTAGTAAGCCCTACCGATGGTGATAATTGCCTAGTCATGGAGCCAGCATGGATGAGTTCACACTCCCGAGGGTGCCACCATGTCCGTCCAGTGACGTTCCCCATGAATTTGGCGATACCGGTCGCCTAGGCAGATCCTCACCAAGGGCATGGATAAGGACAAGACATTGAAACTGAGATCACTATGAGAGCAGGGCATGAAGGGCCACAGAATCTGAGACTTTATCATGCTAATCAGCGAAGATGAGGATGATGTTTGGGATTTCCGGTCTGGTCTTGGACTGCATGACAGGGCTATGCTCTACATTTGCTTTCATAATAATTATATCTTACCATCAGTCAGTCCCTAAGAAATACAGAAACCTGCAGAGTTGGTGGGGTTGTTTGAGTACTACTCTCAAAGGCGAATGAATTAAGTGCATGGGATTTGACTGTGTGGTTCCCCATTGAGCCCACAGCAAACTCAACTCTAGGGAGGAGCCAGATGGGGCAGAAAGATCCCACAAACAAATGCCTGTGATGGGAATTGAACCCATGATCATCCAGCCTGGAGTCCACCATGCTAATCACTTCACCAAGGCAGCTGGTGATTTGCTTAAGAATTAAATGAATCTATTATGGGTTATAAGGATCATATGCATGTCGCACTGGAAGAATCAGAGGAGTTCTCAGGCTGATGCTGCTGATCGGCTGTCTCACTTTCAAACATTCTATTTTATTACTAATGACGAAAAAGCGGAAGAGCAAACAAAACAAAGTGTGAAGTAACACAGTTTTAATGGGGCAGAAAAATCCACTCCCTTTGTTGGGTAGATAGGATTAATCCTTGTCTGTCTACACAGGGAGTGTCCGCAAGAGTATCAGCCTGCATCCGCAAAAGAAGAAATCACTAATGCTGGTGTTGATGGTCTTTTTGTTTTCTGGCATGTTCAGAACTTTTCCCCTCTCTTCAGACCCACAGATGAGTGGTTTGTCCATCCAAATTATATGCTACCACTAGTTAACAGTAGCCAGCAAGATGATTAGCCATGGGTAAGCCCATGACCAGGGCCAAGAAGCTAATATTTTTCTCTGTGTGGGTTGGTTTGGTTGTCGGTTTGACTGAATTCAGAAAGATGGCCCTCAAACCACTGAATGGGTCGTAACAAAACCTGGTGGAATGGAATGTGGGTCAAAGTTGAACTGTTGAATTTTGGAATGGACCTGAATCAAACAAATAAGGTTTATATTTTCCACTGAACATGAATGCTAAGAAGTCGCTGTTCACCTGTAATTGTCATCAAATATCACAACTTTGTATCAATATTAGCATTGACATGTCATATTGTCCATAGATTTAAAAAAGAAAAAAAGTTATACCTACTATTACTTCCCCTGGTGAAAGAATTTTTTTTAAGGGTTTTTTGTTGTTGTTTTTTTAGCCATAGGTTCTTTACAGAGATCTGCACTTTTCTGAGTACCCTTCTGGCTGCATTTTGAAAACAGTTTCTCTCTCTGTCATGGACCCGTAGACTGCGCCTGTTCTGAAAATGTTCCTGTTCTGTCTCATAGACTACAGGAAGGCCTGTTCTTAAAATGTTCCTGTTCTGTCTCATAGACTACAACTACAAGAAGGCCTATTCTGAAAATGTTCCTGCTCTGTCTCATAGACTACAGGAAGGCCTGTTCTGAAAATGTTCCTGTTCTGTCTCATAGACTACAGGAAGGCCTATTCTGAAAATGTTCCTGTTCTGTCTCATAGACTACAAGAAGGCCTATTCTGAAAATGTTCCTGTTCTGTCTCATAGACTACAGGAAGGCCTGTTCTGAAAATGTTCCTGTTCTGTCTCATAGACTACAGGAAGGCCTATTCTGAAAATGTTCCTGTTCTGTCTCATAGACTACAAGAAGGCCTATTCTGAAAATGTTCCTATTCTGTCTCATAGACTACAGGAAGGCCTGTTCTGAAAATGTTCCTGTTCTGTCTCATAGACTACAAGAAGGCCTATTCTGAAAATGTTCCTGTTCTGTCTCATAGACTACAGGAAGGCCTATTCTGAAAATGTTCCTGTTCTGTCTCATAGACTACAGGAAAGCCTGTTCTGAAAATGTTCCTGTTCTGTCTCATAGACTACAGGAAGGCCTGTTCTGAAAATGTTCCTGTTCTGTCTCATAGACTACAGGAAGGCCTATTCTGAAAATGTTCCTGTTCTGTCTCATAGAATACAAGAAGGCCTATTCTGAAAATGTTCCTGCTCTGTCTCATAGACTACAGGAAGGCCTATTCTGAAAATGTTCCTGTTCTGTCTCATAGACTACAGGAAGGCCTATTCTGAAAATGTTCCTGTTCTGTCTCATAGACTACAGGAAGGCCTATTCTGAAAATGTTCCTGTTCTGTCTCATAGACTACAGGAAGGCCTGTTCTTAAAATGTTCCTGTTCTGTCTCATAGACTACAGGAAGGCCTGTTCTGAAAATGTTCCTGTTCTGTCTCATAGACTACAGGAAGGCCTGTTCTTAAAATGTTCCTGTTCTGTCTCATAGACTACAGGAAGGCCTGTTCTTAAAATGTTCCTGTTCTGTCTCATAGACTACAGGAAGGCCTGTTCTGAAAATATTACTGTTGTCTCTCATGAACTACAACTGTACAAGACTGGGCCTATTCTGAAAACAGTGTCTGTTAAGGACAACCTCCCCCTCCACCCCAAACCCCTTGGTCCCAACTCCTGTCCCATTCCAGCCTTCTGCAAAGGACAGGTTCAGGAGATAATTTGATTTCTTCCCTTGTCTTTCACGGGCGTAGCTGGGAAACAGTCTCCACAGGAAAAACAGCCCTCACCCCCACCTCCATTCATCTCACCACCCACCCAACCTGTAAATTACCCATTTCAGAAACATTTTCCATTTGGGAAAAATTTCTTCTCAAAAATGAAAAGACTAAATTCAGGAAACAGTTTTGATGGGGTATAGCCTTCCCCCATCATGCCCCCTCCCCCCACCCCCCACCCCTCTTTCAGTTAAGAGGGAGGGGGGTGACCCTAGAGATTCTGGAAACAATTTCAAGGGGAGAAAGTGGGGTGCATGTAAACAATGATAGTTTGTTGGGTTTTTTTTTTTATTAGCTTGTAAAGAAAATAATTTATGATGTTATTTATCACTGCGGCTTGAGTGAGTTAATTCATTCATGTTGTATGCACAGGTTTAAGACAGGTGTAGTCATTATAAGTTGCTATAACTGACAGATTGGTTTTTGATTTGGTTGGTTTGTTTTGGGAAGGGGATGGGGATTGTGTGTGTTTCATTGTTTGTGGGACGAACTGTACTGTGTTGCTTGTTGTTGTGATTGTGTGTGTTTCATTGTTTGTGGGACGAACTGTACTGTGTTGCTTGTTGTTGTGATTGTGTGTGTTTCATTGTTTGTGGGACGAACTGTACTGTGTTGCTTGTTGTTGTGATTGTGTGTGTTTCATTGTTTGTGGGACGAACTGTACTGTGTTGCTTGTTGTGATTGAGACGAAGCAGAAAGATGACCTGATCCTCTGTGTGTGTATGTATGTGCGTGTGTGTGTGTGTGTGCGTGTGTGTGTGTGTGTGTGTGTCTCTTATGTATATGTGTGTGTGTTTGCGTATGTGTGTGTGTGTGTATGTGAGTGTGTGTATGTATGTGTGTGTGTGTGTGTGTGTATGCACACGTGTGTGTGTGTATGTGTGTATGTTTATGTGTATGTGTGTGTGTGTATTTGTGTGTGTTTGTGCATACAAGTGTGTGTGTGTGTAAGTGTGCATGCATGTGTGTGTATGTGTGTATGTACGTGTGTGTGTGCATGTGTGTGAGTGTGTGTGTGTGTGTGTGTGTGTGTGCATGCGTCAGCCCAGTCAATGAGGCCCAGCCTGGGTCAGCTGCAGTACACTGTGGCCAGCGTCAAGCTGAAGAAGCTGAGCACAGAGCGTCAGAAGCTGGAGCTGGAGAAGGAGAACCTGCGCATGGACATCCTGGTCAAGCAGAAGCACCTGGACCAGGAGTTGGGCAAGGGCAAGTGGCAGAGACTGCTGCAGAAGGACACCGCAGAAACGCCTTTCATCCCCTGCTGCCACGCCTGTGTGGGAGTCTGTCTGGCAGGCGGAACGTGCATTCCACATAGCAACAAGTCCCAGAACCGACAAGACTCAGTCACCAGCTTCCCTTTACCCTTCGAGCAGATCGATGCTATGCCTTGGTGGTCTGACTCTGATGAGGAGGACTATGCCCTCTCTGAGCTTGATAGAGACCTGGTGTGTGAGACTGACGTCAGGTCCCATGTTCGGGATTGGTGTTTGAAGAACAGACAGAGGCAGCAAAGAGAAGAGATGGGCAACCTTGCAAGTAATGCATGTTTTCCATTGG
>CM031614.1:72281562-72354062 GCA_018398815.1 Conus ventricosus
ACACCTTGAGCCCTAGGCCTGTATGCTTCACATCAGACTTGCTTTTCTGTTGACACTTAAGCACTGTGGGATGTAATCTGAACCCGTCACAGCTAGTTTATCCGTTTTTTTGTACTATGCATTACTAGGGAGGGGAAAGACAGCTTCGGCAGGCATTTGTCTTTGACAACACTTCGAGTGCAGTTGGTGCATTTTGGAGTGATTTGTCCCTTCAGCTTCCCTGCCCCTTCCCCACCCTCACTCCCTTTATTCTTTCAGTGATTATAGCCAGTTACACATCTTCTCTTCTCCTCCTCCCTTACTCTTCAGCTTCCCTGCCCCTTCCCCACCCTCACTCCCTTTATTCTTTCAGTGATTATAGCCAGTTACACGTCTTCTCCTTCTCCTCCTCCCTTACTCTTCAGCTTCCCTGCCCCTTCCCCACCCTCACTCCCTTTATTCTTTCAGTGATTATAGCCAGTTACACGTCTTCTCCTTCTCCTTCTCCCTTACTCTTTGGGGCGCTGCACTGAAGAACAGTCCATCGTGCTCCTCCGGTTCTGTGGGTTCTGTGTCAAGGTGTAAGTGTCTGTAGGCTTTGGCCTCTATGTTCTGCGTCAAGGTGTAAGTGTCTGTAGGCTTTGGCCTCTATGTTCGGCAGTGTTGTCAGTCCCTAGTTTTCTTCTGTCTCCACTCCCATCCCACACTCCCCGAGATTCTCTGAACAATTAAGATTGTGATTTTGCATCTAAAAATAATCAAGTATTTGAGAGTTATGGGCCACTTGTAAGCAACAAGTCAAGACAAGAGTGTGTGTGTGTGTGTGTGTGTGTGTGTGTGTGTGTGTGTGTGTGTGTGTGTGTGTGTGTGTGTGTGTCAGTACAACCTTGAGTTAATCTGACAATAAATTGGTTTCAGTCAGTCAGTGTGTGTGTGTGTGTGCACGAAAAAATCTTTGCGAGTGAAATCTTTGTTTCAGAGTAAACCCAGCCTGTGTCTTTTGACAAGATTTTCTTCGATTCAAAGATTGTGGTTGAATGAGTCATAAGTTACATATGAACCCTTGAACTTTGCTTTGTAAGCTGTTGTGCTGAGGGAGCCAGATGTGGCCCGTGATGGTGCTGTGGCTGTACTGTTGCAGAGAGGGGACGGCTGCCAGACAGAGGAGGTGAATGATGAGAACAAGGGTCTGATATGGACGTTGGTCAAACAGGTACACAGTTTTCTCTGTCCTTATCATTAGTTTGTAATGTATGAGTATGGAAACCGGTGGTATTAGGGACCATGCCCCAGGGAGGGATGCAAACCCTGACATCCCCTGCTGATAGAAAGATTTTATGGAAAGATTTTCTTTTATTGAATGATTTCCTGGGAAAGTTTTGCTTTTGGGGTGTTCTTTTTTTGTTAACATTTCTGCAGCTAATAAGTTTATGTCTGAAAGTGCCAGAGTTCAAAAGTTGGATACTTTTTGTCTTTTAATGAAATCACTTAAAAGAATACTTGTATATCTAGTTATACTAAATTTTGTATGAATCTAGTATTGGATGTAGTTTGCTCTGAATGTATCAGTTTTTGTGTCGGTCTTGTTTATAACAGATCATTGTGATCACTCACCCCTTTTTGGCAAAGGCAGAATCTGTCCGCAGTCACGAAGCGAATTAGTCCTCTCATACATTCCCACTGAAGTTTTAAGTGAGCTCAAGAGCACCAGTGTTGTCTACACAGTTTGTGCTCAACACAAGCTGAAATATTTTTTGAAATGCTTTTTAGAAGTGCATCTCAGCAGTTTCACCATTGCTACTATTTCTGCAAACACCACTTTCCTCAAAGACCTTGTAACACTCCAATCTGCCCAAAAAACCCTTACGGGAATGGAATGTAGGGTCACCGGTTAGAGGCAGAATAGGATGGATCGATAGGTAAGAAGAGTATGGCTGATGGGCAGACCAATAGTCAAAAGGTTAAACACCTGGAAATGTGTCCACTGCTTGTTCTTGGTCCTACAGACAGCCCTGTCAAAAGTGATAAAGACACGGTGTACTGTTTTGTCTGTTGAAAGATCATAGACAAGTTGATCTACACAGATGGTGGCCCAAACTGATGTTGCTACTCTGCACATGATGCTTCATAATGAACCATGACTTGATCAAACACGTTACCAGTTGTGCAAAAATTACAGCAGTTTCAGTTTGACTAAAACAGAATATATTTTCTCGGTAGACCTACAAAAGTAGCACTTGAGAGATAAAGGTCCAAGAAAGTCCAAGTTTTTCAAATTAATAAAAGCAGTGGCATTAAACATGACCAACTAATGTTCTTTCAGTTTCAGGTTGCTGCAAAGAGATCTGTTACACTATTGCACAGAATATGATGCATTGAGGGTTCTTCCCTCACGTAATAGCAAACTGGTCTGTCACCAACCCACATACTTGCTGTTGTTGCAGGTGCGACCAGGTATGGACCTGTCCAAAGTGGTGTTGCCCACCTTCATCCTGGAGCCGCGGTCCTTCCTGGACAAGCTGTCAGACTACTACTACCACGCCGACATTCTGTCAGGGTGAGGCAGTGCTCAGTCCAGTGGGTGCCTGCACGTTTCTGATGCAGTTTTATCAAGGAGGCATCTTTGTATGGACTAGTCCCTATTTGTTAGACCACATGTGCTAAGCTGTGAGGCCGTAGCGTGTTTGGGTTGCAGCTAATTAAATGAACAGAGAGAAAAGGAAAAGATTTGGGAAGAGAATTTCATGGACAAAGCTTGTACCTACATCATGTTGGGGAGAGTAGAGTAGGGTGTCTGTCAGTCAGACATTGCGGCTGTGAGGAAGTGTGTTGTCGGTATTATGTGGCTGAACGCTGTTTGGAGAGTCACAACTGTAACCTGATAGTCAGAGATCCCTGTATCAGTCTGTACTCAATCATGTGCAGCAGCATAGAGTTGTAACAAGTCCAGTCCTTTAGCTCAGCCATCCAACCTCTTAGACATCCACTTCACACCGTAGCTTCTAAAAGGAACGTAACCACAGCCATGATGAAATGCAGGCCCATATCAGGCAAGCCTGTAGGATCTACTATCAAGCCAGTTCTGATTGGATGTGGTATGATGATTTTATTGCAGCATGCATTTTGTGTATTTCTGTCTGTTCTTGTTTATCATTTATGTAGTTTGTTGTGTGGATCGTTGATTGTAAATGCCCAGGACATTTATTTCTCTAGACCTATTAACAATGTAGTAACAATTGCTAGAAGAGGTTCTTGTCTATGTAGACTTTAAAAACTTGTAGGTTTTGTGTGAATGTGCATTAAACCTATTCCTTTCCATTATATTAACCTGCAAGATGAGGAATTCAACATGTAGAGGAGAAAGGATTTTTGGAACATTGTGTATTACATGTTTGGAGTTAATCCAGTTCCAAGCTCATAGATACTTTATAGCATCACAGGTACTTTCAAACAATCGCGTCTCTATGTTATAACGACAGGGCATTTAAAGACACTGTTTAAAATATTGAATGTACCAGGATTTTCTTTCTTTCTTTTTTTTTATTCAACAAATCAAATGAATTTCTTGAAATGATGATGTGCTGTTGGGAGACAGTCGTATAAAATGTGTACTGATGGTACTGACCCAGTGTGTCCTATGCATGTTACAGGGCGGTGCTGGAAGAAAGTCCCTACAGCCGCATGAAGTCTGTGGTCAGATGGTACCTCTCTGGCTTCTACAAGAAGCCCAAGGTAGGCACTCTAAGCAGATAATGAAACACAGCCATGAGGTGTTTCCATGGGTCTTTTTTAAGACAGAATCCTGGGATATCTTCTTGCCAATATTTATTTATTCATTTACCGTAGCAACAGTTAAGTAGGAGATTCAAGTGAGAGTGAGGCCTGAACTAAAGTTAATAAATCAGGCAAGCGTGAAAGGAGTGTATAACAGTGGCATTTGAAAGGGGACCTTGTTGCACAAAATTATCAGTGTGTGGATGAGACTAACATGTCATTGGATGGGTGGGGTGGGGTGGGGGGGGAGGTTGCGCTTTCAGTTTGAGCTCTCCTGGGATACACTGTTGTTTCTGCTCTCTGATGAATAAATCAAGTGTGCTGTAATCAGCATGGGCAGTCAGTGTGCAAAGGGCCACAATATGTCGACGACATGCAACTTTCTGACTGCACATGTTGATAGGAAGATTATTGTAACATGCTTGCTGGTCTCGCCATATACGCTTGTGTGGGCACTTTTTATCATATTCATCTGTCCAGAGTGGTGTACAATATTTTACCGACACAGCTGTACTGTTTGATGCAGCAGTTTGAAATTTTGGCTCATCTGAAGCTTTTGGATTCTCGGATCAATTATGTCATTTGTTTAAGGGGTGTGTAGGAGAGAGGCCCCGGGGGATGTGTGAATGCAATCTGAAGAGACCCTGTAGTATTGTGATGTAGTGTACAGGATCTCAAGTATGCGTTTGTGTGCATGCAAAAGGGATGGGTGCGGGGGGATGAGTCTGTTTCTATATGTAAAGAAGTCATGAAGAAGCCATATGACAATGTGATGGTTTGTACTAGGATATAATAATGTTGTGGTATGTGTGTGCAGGAATAAATTATATGGTGGTCTACATGTGCAGGGCGTAACAATATGATGGTCAGTGTGTGCAGGGCATAATTATGTGGTGGTGTATGTGTGCAGGGCAGAATCATATTATGGTCAATGTGTGTAGGGTATAATTATGTGGTGGTGTATGTGTCAGGGCATGATCGTATGGTGGTCTGTGTGTGCAGGGCATAATTATGCTATGGTCAGTGTATGCAGGGTATAATTATGTGGTGGTGTATGTGTCAGGGCATAATTATATGGTGGTCTGTATGTGCAGGGCATAATTATGCTGTGGTCAATGTGCGCAGGGTATAATTATGTGGTGGTCTGTGTGTGCAGGGCACAATTATGTGGTGGTCTGTGTGTGCAGGGATAATTATGTGGTGGTCTATGTGTGCAGGGATCATTATGTGGTGGTCTATGTGTGCAGGGATCATTATGTGGTGGTCTATGTGTGCAGGGATCATTATGTGGTGGTCTATGTGTGCAGGGATAGTTATGTGGTGGTCTATGTGTGCAGGGATCATTATGTGGTGGTCTGTGTGTGCAGGGCATGATCATATGGTGGTCTGTGTGTGCAGGGCATAATTATGCTATGGTCAATGTATGCAGGGTATAATTATGTGGTGGTCTGTGTGTGCAGGGCATAATTATGTGGTGGCCTCTGTGTGCAGGGATAATTATGTGGTGGTTTATGTGTGCAGGGATAATTATGTGGTGGTCTATATGTGCAGGGCATGATTACATGGTCTATATGTGCAGGGATAATTATGTGGTGGTTAATGTGTGCATAGCTGCCAACTGCTACGATATCGCCGTAGTTTGCTACGCCAAGAGAATGCTTGCTACGACGCTACTACGATCATTAAATTGCTACGGCGAAACAAAAAAATTTGAAGATACTTTCGTTTTGTTTGGACAGCGCTAAGTAACGTCTCTATCGGTCTGTCGGAACTGCATTTCCGCTTTTGGCTTTACTGTAGCACGTGATCATTTCGACCAATCAATGGCGACTTCCGTCTTGCTCAGTTCGCAACAATGGCGTCCAAGAAGCGAACGGAGAGCGCGTCTCCGGGAGAAAAAGAAAGTGGCGTGAAGCGCCCAAGACATAGCTGCCAGAAATATCGTGCGGAGTATACAGAGAAATACCCATGCATTCTGAGATGCCCTACCGACCTCACTAAAGTACACTGCAAATCGTGTGAGCTTGATTTTTCTGTGAGCCATGGAGGACTGAACGACATAAAGCACCACGTCGCCACGTGGAATCACAAGAAGAAAGCGGGAGAAAAATCAAACACGAAGCTATCAAGCTTTGGCTTTGTTCCTGGAGGAAGTTCTGTGGATTATGCAGTGATTAGAGCAGAGACCTTTTTTGTGAGTTTCTTGGTTGAGCACAGCCTTCCTCTGTCGGCAGCAGACCATGCTGCCCCTAGGCTTCCCACCCCCACCCCCCAACTTCCCACCCCTCCCCCAACTTTCCACCCAGAACAAAGTAAGGCCTCCCACCACTGCTATAGGACTGAAATAGTGGACCAAACAATATTACAGCAAATCAGAATGAGAATGTATAACAATAATGCCAGAATATTCAACTTCATGATGGTGAGCAGAGAAGAAGAAGGTGTGTCAGGGTTCATCAAATGCTGCAGCAAGGCAACAGCAACAGATTCCCTCTTAACTGGAATGTGTGAGTAGATTTTTTTTTACAATTTGCCCTCTTCCTCTGCTTCATCTCTGTATAATAACATTTATAGATATGCTAAGAGTACTGTAGCTTTAATGTGGTCCGTAAAACTGGTTATAGGCCTGATTTCTTTTTAGAACGCGCGCAAAATTAAGTTGCTACTGTCAAATTGGAAATGCTACTGTGAAAATTGTGAAATGCTACTGTTAGCCGCATGAGCAGGTTGGCAGCTCTGTGTGTGCATGGTATAATGACATGGTGGTCTGTGTGTGCAGGGTATAATTACATGGTGATCAGTGTGTGCAGGGTATAATTACATGGTGGTCTATATGTGCAGGGTATAATTACATGGTGGTCAGTGTGTGCAGGGCATAATGACATGGTGATCTATGTGTGCAGGGCATAATGACATGGTGGTCTATGTGTGCAGGGCATAATGACATGGTGATCTATGTGTGCAGGGTATAATGACAGGTGATCTATGTGTGCAGGGTATAATGACATGGTGATCTATGTGTGCAGGGTATAATGACATGGTGGTCAGTGTGTGCAAGGTATAATGACATGGTGATCTATGTGTGCAGGGCATAATGACATGGTGGTCAGTGTGTGCAAGGTATAATGACATGGTGATCTATGTGTGCAGGGTATAATGACATGGTGGTCAGTGTGTGCAGGGTATAATGACATGGTGATCTATGTGTGCAGGGCATAATGACATGGTGATCTATGTATGCAGGGTATAATGACATGGTGGTCTATATGTGCAGGGTATAATTACATGGTGGTCAGTGTGTGCAGGGTATAATGACATGGTGGTCTATGTGTGCAGGGTATAATTACATGGTGGTCAGTGTGTGCAGGGTATAATGACATGGTGATCTATGTGTGCAGGGTATAATGACATGGTGGTCTATGTGTGCAGGGCATAATGACATGGTGGTCAGTGTGTGCAGGGTATAATGACATGGTGATCAGTGTGTGCAGGGCATAATGACATGGTGGTCTATGTGTGCAGGGTATAATGACATGGTGATCAGTGTGTGCAGGGTATAATGACATGGTGGTCAGTGTGTGCAGGGCATAATGACATGGTGATCTATGTGTGCAGGGCATAATGACATGGTGGTCTATGTGTGCAGGGCATAATGACATGGTGATCTATGTGTGCAGGGTATAATGACATTGTGATCTATGTGTGCAGGGTATAATGACATGGTGATCTATGTGTGCAGGGTATAATGACATGGTGCTCAGTGTGTGCAAGGTATAATGACATGGTGATCTATGTGTGCAGGGTATAATGACATGGTGGTCAGTGTGTGCAGGGTAAATGACATGGTGGTCTATGTGTGCAGGGCATAATGACACGGTGGTCTATGTATGCAGGGCATAATGACATGGTGGTCAGTGTGTGCAGGGTATAATGACATGGTGATCAGTGTGTGCAGGGTATAATGACATGGTGGTCTATGTGTGCAGGGCATAATTACATGGTGATCAGTGTGTGCAGGGCATAATGACATGGTGGTCTATGTGTGCAGGGTATAATGACATGGTGGTCTATGTGTGCAGGGCATAATGGCATGGTGATCAGTGTGTGCAGGGCATAATTACATGGTGATCTATGTGTGCAGGGTATAATGACATGGTGGTCTATGTGTGCATGGTATAATGACATGGTGATCTATGTGTGCATGGTATAATGACATGGTGATCTATGTGTGCAGGGTATAATGACATGGTGATCTATGTGTGCAGGGTATAATGACATGTTGGTCTATGTGTGCAGGGTATAATGACATGGTGGTCTATGTGTGCAGGGCATAATGACATGGTGATCAGTGTGTGCAGGGCATAATGACATGGTGATCAGTGTGTGCAGGGCATAATGACATGGTGGTCTATGTGTGCAGGGCATAATGACATGGTGATCAGTGTGTGCAGGGTATAATGACATGGTGGTCTATGTGTGCAGGGTATAATGACATGGTGATCAGTGTGTGCAGGGCATAATGACATGGTGGTCTATGTGTACAGGGCATAATGACATGGGGATCAGTGTGTGCAGGGCATAATGACATGGTGGTCTATGTGTGCAGGGTATAATGACATGGTGATCAGTGTGTGCAGGGCATAATGACATGGTGATCTATGTATGCAGGGTATAATGACATGGTGGTCTATGTGTGCAGGGCATAATGACATGGTGATCAGTTTGTGCAGGGCATAATTACATGGTGATCTATGTGTGCAGGGTATAATGACATGGTGGTCTATGTATGCAGGGTATAATGACATTGTGGTCTATGTGTGCAGGGTATAATGACATTGTGGTCTATGTATGCAGGGTATAATGACATGGTGGTCTATGTGTGCAGGGTATAATGACATGGTGGTCTATGTGTGCAGGGTATAATGACATGGTGGTCTATGTATGCAGGGTATAATGACATGGTGGTCTATGTATGCAGGGTATAATGACATGGTGGTCTATGTGTGCAGGGTATAATGACATGGTGATCAGTGTGTGCAGGGCATAATTAAGTGGTGGTCTATGTGTGCAGGGTATAATGACGTAGTGGTCTATGTGTGCAGGGCATAATTAAGTGGTGGTCTGTGTGTGCAGGGTATAATGACGTAGTGGTCTATGTGTGCAGGGCATAATTAAGTGGTGGTCTGTGTGTGCAGGGCATAATTACATGGTGGCCTGTGTGTGCAGGGTCTGAAGAAGCCCTACAACCCAGTGATAGGAGAGGTCTTCCGCTGCTGCTGGCATCACCCCGACACTGGCAGCCGCACTTTCTACATCGCTGAACAGGTCTGAACCTCTGTCTGCCTGTCTGTCCTACTATCCCTCTGTGCAGGTTGGATTCTCTGTCTGCCTGTCTGTCCTACTATCCATCTGTGCAGGTTGGATTCTCTGTCTGCCTGTCTGCCCTACTATCCCTCTGTGCAGGTTGGATTCTCTGTCTGCCTGTCTGTCCTACTATCCGTCTGAGCAGGTTGGATTCTCTGTCTGCCTGTTTCTCCTACTGTCCTGTCTCTTTTTTCCCTGTATCATCTCTTCTTCCTCCTTCTCTCCCTCCCTATCTTTTTTTTCTGTTTTAATATTTATAAGCTGGGGTGGCTATGCGAATGCATCTTTCAACAAAAAAAAATTGTTTGACAGACGTTTTATGAATAAAGCACCACATGATTTTATTCTTTAACTGCTGTCAGCTGTTTCGTGGTATTAGTATCAGATGGCATCAGTTCTTGAAGGTTATCTGGATAAATCATTCTAGTGGTGCACCCCACCTCTGTCTAAAGTGAAAATATGTAGTAGATGAATTGAATATGACATGGCATGCAAAGTATTGATGCAGGTGTTCAGAGCTGTTTATCTGTCAGAGGTGCGGTCAGATTGAGATCTAGCCTGATCTTCCTTCTCAGTCTTCGAGTAATGGTGTAGGCCTGTATGGTCGGTCAGGGTCTTCCACCTCAGTATGGGAAGGATGGGTGTGGACTGGTTTTTAACTTCATGATCTTTCTGGGTACAGTGGAGTGGGTCAGGTCACATCCTGT
The DNA here is from genome assembly GCA_018398815.1 of Conus ventricosus. Taxonomy (NCBI): domain Eukaryota; kingdom Metazoa; phylum Mollusca; class Gastropoda; order Neogastropoda; family Conidae; genus Conus; species Conus ventricosus. Next base: position 72,291,387 of record CM031614.1, read on the forward strand.
TGCTGCTGTAGAAATCAAACGTTGTCTGGACCAGCTGGTTTGTTGGGTTGTTGAGAACAGTACTTCTCTGGATCCCATCTACACCAGTCCTTTGGGTGAATGGACCAGCTTGTTTGTTGGGTTGTTGAGAACAGTACTTCTCTGGATCCCATCTACACCTTTGGGTGAATGGACCAGCTTGTTTGTTGGGTTGTTGAGGACAGTACTTTTCTGGGTCCCATCTACACCTTTGGGTGAATGGACCAGCCAGTTTGTTGGGTTGTTGAGGACAGTACTTCTCTGGGTCTCATCTACACCTTTGGATGAATGGACCAGCTGGTTTGTTGGGTTGTTGAGGACAGTACTTCTCTGGGTCCTATCTACACCTTTGGATGAATGGACCAGCTGGTTTGTTGGGTTGTTGAGGACAGTACTTCTCTGGGTCCCATCTACACCTTTGGGTGAATGGACCAGCCAGTTTATTGGGTTGTTGAGGACAGTACTTCTCTGGGTCCCATCTACACCTTTGGGTGAATGGACCAGCCAGTTTGTTGGGTTGTTAAGGACAGTACTTCTCTGGGTCCCATCTACACCTTTGGGTGAATGAACCAGCCAGTTTGTTGGGTTGTTGAGGACAGTACTTCTCTGGGTCCCATCTGCACCTTTGGGTGAATGGATCAGCTGGTTTGTTGGGTTGTTGAGGACAGTACTTCTCTGGGTCCTATCTACACCTTTGGGTGAATGGACCAGCCAGTTTGTTGGGTTGTTGAGGACAGTACTTCTCTGGGTCCCATCTACACCTTTGGGTGAATGGACCAGCTGGTTTGTTGGGTTGTTGAGGACAGTACTTCTCTGGGTCCCATCTACACCTTTGGGTGAATGGACCAGCCAGTTTGTTGGTTTGTTGAGGACAGTACTTCTCTGGGTCCCATCTACACCTTTGGGTGAATGGACCAGCTGGTTTGTTGGGTTGTTGAGGACAGTACTTCTCTGGGTCCCATCTACACCTTTGGGTGAATGGACCAGCCAGTTTGTTGGTTTGTTGAGGACAGTACTTCTCTGGGTCCCATCTGCACCTTTGGGTGAATGGACCAGCTGGTTTGTTGGGTTGTTGAGGACAGTACTTCTCTGGGTCCCATCTACTCCTTTGGGTGAATGGACCAGCCAGTTTGTTGGTTTGTTGAGGACAGTACTTCTCTGGGTCCCATCTGCAGCTTTGGGTGAATGGACCAGCCAGTTTGTTGGGTTGTTGAGGACAGTACTTCTCTGGGTCCCATCTGCACCTTTGGGTGAATGGACCAGCTGGTTTGTTGGGTTGTTAAGGACAGTACTTCTCTGGGTCCCATCTGCACCTTTGGGTGAATGGACCAGCTGGTTTGTTGGGTTGTTAAGGACAGTACTTCTCTGGGTCCCATCTGCACCTTTGGGTGAATGGACCAGCTGGTTTGTTGGGTTGTTGAGGACAGTACTTCTCTGGGTCCCATCTACACCTTTGGGTGAATGGACCAGCCAGTTTGTTGGGTTGTTGAGGACAGTACTTCTCTGGGTCCCATCTACACCTTTGGATGAATGGACCAGCCAGTTTGTTGGGTTGTTGAGGACAGTACTTCTCTGGGTCCCATCTGCACCTTTGGGTGAATGGACCAGCTGGTTTGTTGGGTTGTTGAGGACAGTACTTCTCTGGGTCCCATCTGCACCTTTGGGTGAATGGATCAGCTGGTTTGTTGGGTTGTTGAGGACAGTACTTTTCTGGGTCCCATCTGCACCTTTGGGTGAATGGATCAGCTGGTTTGTTGGGTTGTTGAGGACAGTACTTCTCTGGGTCCCATCTACACCTTAGGGTGCATCTTTTTGTTTTCTTGTTACTCTAGATTGACATCTCAGCTTATTTGATCAAGCTCCTCAATTTGCACTGACTGCAAGCTGTGGTTAATGTGATCACAGTAAACCTGATGTGCTGTCTGACCTTGGGCAAACCGTGGATATGAAGCTGCTGTAGTTGATGGTCGTGTGGCTGTGGCAGCCATACAGTTGCTGGACTGTGTAAAACAGAGGTGTGTCTTCATCAGATGGGATGGGGTACCATCATGAAGGGGTTCTGCCCAAGTTAGTGGAGGTGGATGGTTTTTGTCACGTAAGGGCTGGCCATCCAGTGCCAGCCTTCCCAGGCTTTGGGGGATGCCTTAGCTGTGCTCTTTTACTGCCTGAAGAGGTCATCAGACAGCAGCCAGTTCTTTTCCTGTCTGAATAAGTGCTTTGACTGTAGATTGTCCATAGCCAGGTCATTCTTCCACACAGGTTGTCAGTTTTCTGAACTTGAGCCCTTCATAGTCATGCTTGGTGCATTACCATACATTTGAACTTGGAGGGGGTGAGTGAAGGGAGGGCTCTCTCATCATCCATGCCCTCCTCCCCCCTGCTGCTCATTCTGACTTCCCACAGATTACCACACTTAGTTAAAAAGAAAGGAAAGACAGGGTGAAACAAAGAGAGTGAATTAACAAAAAAAATCTTATACAAGTAATGCATCAGTGACAAAAAGAGAAGACAGGAGAGATAGAGATAGAGATAGACAGACAATTGACAAAAGGATCTATCACTTCCTGAGGACTATCAAGAGCACAATATAACATGTATGCATCTGACAACACCCCCCCCCCCCCCAAAAAAAAAAAAAAAAAAAGCAAAAAATGAGGGAGTGGTCCTACTGTTAACTTTTGTCTGGAATGATATTTATGAAGACTATATGTAAGACTAATATTGGTTGTATGTGTAGCACAGTAAAGTGTGACATGAAGAACAGTGTGTTTTGTACAGACAGTGCTATGTGTAGTATGTCCAAGCATAATATGAAGAACAGTGTGTTGCATTGTACAGATTGTGGTAAGTGTAGTATGTTGAAGCATAACATGAACAGTGTGTTGTTTTGTTCAGACAGTGGTATGGGTAGCATGTCCAAGCATAACATGAAGAACAGTGTGTTGTTTTGTACAGATTGTGGTAAGTGTAGTATGTTGAAGCATAACATGAACAGTGTGTTGTTTTGTTCAGACAGTGGTATGGGTAGCATGTCCAAGCATAACATGAAGAACAGTGTGTTGTTCTGTACAGACAGTGATGTGTGTAGTATGTCCAAGCATAACGTGAAGAACAGTGTGTTGTTTTGTGCAGATTGTGGTATGTGTAGTATGTCCAAGCATAACGTGAAGAACGTGTGTTGTTTTGTACAGATTGTGGTATGTGCAGTATGTCCAAGCATAACGTGAAGAACAGTGTGTTGTTTTGTACAGATTGTGGTATGTGTAGTATGTCCAAGCATAAGATGAAGAACGGTGTGTTGTTTTGTACAGATTGTGGTATGTGCAGTATGTCCAAGCATAACATGAAGAACAGTGTGTTGTTTTGTACAGATTGTGGTATGGGTAGCATGTCCAAGCATAACATGAAGAACAGTGTGGTGTTCTGTACAGACAGTGATGTGTGTAGTATGTCCAAGCATAACATGAAGAACAGTGTGTTGTTTTGTACAGATTGTGGTATGTGCAGTATGTCCAAGCATAACATGAAGAACAGTGTGTTGTTTTGTACAGATTGTGGTATGTGCAGTATGTCCAAGCATAACATGAAGAACAGTGTGTTGTTTTGTACAGATTGTGGTATGTGTAGTATGTCCAAGCATAAGATGAAGAACAGTGTGTTGTTTTGTATAGATTGTGGTATGTGTAGTATGTCCAAGCATAACATGAAGAACAGTGTGTTGTTTTGTACAGATTGTGGTATGTGCAGTATGTCCAAGCATAACATGAAGAACAGTGTGTTGTTTTGTACAGATTGTGGTATGTGTAGTATGTCCAAGCATAAAATGAAGAACAGTGTGTTGTTTTGTACAGATTGTGGTATGTGTAGTATGTCTAAGCATAACGTGAAGAACAGTGTGTTGTTTTGTACAGATTGTGGTATGTGTAGTATGTCCAAGCATAAGATGAAGAACGGTGTGTTGTTTTGTACAGATTGTGGTATGTGTAGTATGTCCAAGCATAACATGAAGAACAGTGTGTTGTTTTGTACAGATTGTAGTATGTGCAGTATGTCCAAGCATAAGATGAAGAACAGTGTGTTGTTTTGTACAGATTGTGGTATGTGTAGTATGTCTAAGCAGAACATGAAGAACAGTGTGTTGTTTTGTACAGATTGTTGTATGTATAGTATGTCCAAGCATAAGATGAAGAACGGTGTGTTGTTTTGTACAGATTGTGGTATGTGTAGTATGTCCAAACATAAGATGAAGAACAGTGTGTTGTTTTGTACAGATTGTGGTATGTGTAGTATGTCCAAGCATAACATGAAGAACAGTGTGTTGTTTTGTACAGATTGTGGTATATGTAGTATGTCCAAGCATAAGATGAAGAACGGTGTGTTGTTTTGTACAGATTGTGGTATGTGTAGTATGTCCAAGCATAAGATGAAGAACGGTGTGTTGTTTTGTACAGACCATGTGGTTGTACAGACCATGTGGCTTATCAAAGTATAACATGAGGAATAGAATGGTGATTAAAAAGATGTTTGTGTATGTCACCTGTCAGTGCATGAGCAGTGCTATGTTTTGTACAGATTGTAGTATATGTAGCATTGAAAAGTGTAGCACCTGTGTGGTGGCATGTGCAGGTATCGCACCATCCCCCTGTCTCTGTCTTCCATGTGACCAATCGTAAAGACGGCTTTAACATCAGCGCCAACATTCTGACCCGCTCCAAGTTTTATGGTAAGTAAGAGAACGGAGAGACTTCTGGATACCAGTGTCTAGACAGAGCACGCACACGCACGCACACAGGCAGGCAGGCAGGCATGCACGCACGCACGCACGCACACACGCACGCATGCACGCACACACACACGCATGCACGCACGCATGCACGCACGCACGCACGCACACACACACACACACACACACACACACACACACACACACACACACACACACACACACACTGTGTTATCCAGGGCTTTGCCTTTGTGTTGTGTATGGGGTCAGCAGTAGTGGCTAGGATGTTACCAATTCTCAGTCATTAAGGTCATAACATCGTTCTACAAGTCCAACCAGATCATTGTCCAAAGCACTCAGCTAGAGCAGTTCTTACCACCCTTCACTATTGTAGGCCTTTTGCAGTTCTGACTGGTGCCAGTGTCCATACAGCTCAAAGGATATACTGCATAAGTCGATGGGAAAAGGTAAGCCTGTAAAGGCCATTGTTACTGCCGTTGTAGCATGGAGTCTCATTTTCAGATGACTCCCCTGAAAGTGTTTCCCTGTGTCTGCTTTAAAACCAAGACCTAACCTGCTGGGATATCAGGGCATTTACTGTGGTAGTAGCACATTCAAATGAGCATGGGGTCTGAATTTGTAAGGAAAACAAAACAAAACAAAAATCAAAAACCGTGAAAAGCAAATAAACAAAAAAATGAAACAAATGACACCAGCAGGAATTGCTGGATAGTGTTTGTTTCAAACCATCAAATAACAGCGTTCAAGTCTGCCAAGAAGAACAAGTCCTCAGCTTTTTCATAGTTTCAGTATCAGTCTTCTCAGAATTCACTTTGGTTACAGCTTACTTGAAGTACACCCGGCTTGCTGTGCGTCACTGGGCTGTGCAGCATGCACAGGGCCACAACTTGCTGACAGCTTGTGTCAAGAGGAAGAATACAGGGGCTTGCTTGCTTGTCTTTCTTTATATGTTTATGCATCCAGCACATGCAAAGCATCACTTGTCCAGTGCGTCTAGTAGCCTGTCAAGCATACACAAACTGCACACATCAGTAATCATATTTCTGTTTAATTCAAATTGGTTTGGGGGTAAGATACAACTGTGAGGATTGGGACGTGGAGAAGTGAGAATTGGTGAATTCATGTTAAGCCAGGTGTGTATTTCACTTTGTGTGGAAGTGTCATGATTTTCCATAGTGATGGCTGAGTTGTCCTAGGCGTCTCATATTCTGTGTGTAATATTATCATTGTGTTTAGCTTTATGGATTTTCAGCATGTCTGGGAGAAAATGGACAAAAATATGGAAATGGGAAGTTATGGATGCCTGTGATTGTGTGTGCAGGTAACTCGCTGTCGGCCATTCTGGATGGAGTGGCCACTTTGTCGTTCCTGGAGAGAGGGGAGGACTATTTCATCACTATGCCCTATGCACATTGTAAAGGTACGTATAGTGTATGAGTGTGTGTGTGGGCAGGGGGGGGGGGGGGGTAGGTGCATGTGAGTATTGTTTTCCTTGCACTATACCATTTCGCAGGAGGTTTGTTTTGAATCCCAAGACTGTATGATTCTATCAAGAATTATTCCTTTCTGTTTTAGTGTAAACTGCTACAGATTTTGTGTATGTGTGCGTGGTGCAGTGTGTGTGCGTGTGGTGTGTGTGTGTGTGCTTTTGTTCATGTGCATGTAAGAGTGTGTGTGTGTGTATGCTTTTGCATGTCGTATACATGTATTTACCTGTATGTATGAATGCGTGAATGGACATTGTTATCGGTGTGGAATGGCTTTTCAGACGATGCTAATAGTTATAACTGATGTGAAAAATAAATAAATACATAAATAAATGAATCATGAAATGAATAAGTAATAACAGAAGTTAAAAAGATAAAGATCAGTTAGTGAATGATAAGAAAATGATAAATTGATTGAAAATTTAATAATGATGATAGTTGTAGGAGTTTTAGAAGGAAAAATGTGTTTCTGTGTCAGGAATCCTGATTGGCACGTTGACAATGGAACTTGGTGGGAAGGTCACAATTGACTGTCCTAAAACTAGCTACAAGTGTGAACTGGAATTCAAACTAAAGGTGTGTAATCTGTGTGTGTGTGTGTGTATGCATACGTCCATGTATGTTTGTGTGTGTGTGTGTGCATGCATGCATATATATGTGTGCAGGTTTGCGCGTGTGTGTGCAGGTGTGTGTGTGTGTGAAAGTAACAGTGTGCTGTTGAAGACCAACAGGTGAACAACTGAACATGGAAAGACATTGACAATGCAGGGGGAAAACTAGGGGATTTATACATGCATGTTACATTCGAAGTGTTGCTAGTTAACCTCTTCCAGTGTCTGGAATTGGATTGGACTGTTTTATTTTGATACAGTCTGTTTCACCACAAGAACAGAGAGGGCGTAGTTCCTTTGTTGATTTTTTTACCCAATTATTTCCAGATATTGGGAGACGATTTGACAACAACCTGCTTTTTGATAGCTATGCATGAGCACTGACTATACTTAAGTCAACAGTCATTCATTGTAAAAGTGGGACTTGAAGAAAGTACTCAGAAACTTGTTCTTAAGATTCATGAGCACTGACTATACTTAAGTCAACAGTCATTCATTGTAAGAGTGGGACTTGAAGAAAGTACTCAGAAACTTGTTCTTAAGATTCTTATATAGGTAGTTTTTTTTTTCTTTTTAATGTCCAATTCAGACACACTGTATGATGTGTCATGTGATGTGAAAAGACAGTGAAGACATGCATTGCCTTACTCATTTACTGGTGTGCCAGTGCAGATAGCAAGGGTAGCATAAAAAGTAGAAATAAAGAAGTGGGCAAGTATGAAGCTGGTATGAGTGAGAAAGGTTCGATGTACTTGAGTGAAAAATTACTGGCTAATTATTATTCTTTACAATGTGAGAATTGTTTTCATTGTTGTCAGCTTTGGCATTTCACAGTTCAGTTTTGGATCTGTCACTCTGGTGACCCTGAAAAGCTGTATGGAAAGGCTTCATGCTAGTACTGGCAGCCATTTCTGTGGTAGCAATGTATGACTGAACAATGTATTTTTGAAAGTCCCTCAGTTGTTGGTAACTTCTAGGTTGACAGATATTTGTTGCTAGGCTTTTCTCAACAGATTGTGTAAGAAGACCAGATGTTGCTTGACAAAGGTTTAAATTAACAAAATGTTGCACTACTTGTGGGTGTTGTGTGGCTTCAAACGCTCATCTTCCAGGTAATGTGAGACTTCAGAAATTCTTTTCTAGGACTACCATAAGTGAACAGTGACAAAGCAGCAGCTGGCAGTCATGGGTTTGTCTTGTTGGCAGCCATTCCTGGGCAGTGGTCAGGCGTCCAACAGAGTTCATGGGAAGATCCTGATGGGATCGGATGTCCTGGCCACCATTGACGGACACTGGGACCAGGAGATCTACATCAAGGACCGCGCTCTGGACAAGGTGCTCCACTGTTGTGTGTCTGTGTGTTTCTGTCCCTTCTTCTGTGCCACCTCAGTGGCATTGCACCCATGCCGCTCATTCCAACCCCTGTCCACACCCACCGGAGGAGATACTACACTGCTGCCGAGTCACTTAGGTTGTGTTCAGTGGTGTCTGTTCTGATCTAACATACGCAGTACATCACCTACTAAGTCCTCTAGTGACAACAGTAATTGCTAAGTTGCAGAACTGGCATTGAGTGAGCTCTCCCTCCAGAGGGCGTCACCACAGCTGTCCAACGACAGTCAACATGAACTTGCCAATACTGGTGATCCCAACGGAATCAAACCAAGGCCATAGACATGGAGAGGACATAAAAACTGAGGTCACCATGAGACCAGGGCATGAAGGGCCACAGAGTTTAAATTTTTTTTTTTTTTAATGTTGATCAATGAGTATGAAGATGATGCTATGGATTTCCATTCCGGTCTGAGACTGCAAGACAGGGCTGTACTCTATGCTTCCTTTCATATATATCCCAGTGTCAACCAGGCTTGAAAGATATAGACACCTGCAGTGTTGGTCAGGAAATTTGAGCAACACTCTCAGAGACGCATCCATTTGGTGGATGAAACTTTACTGTGTGGTCCCAGTCTTCCCAACTGAGCCTGTGGCAAACTCACCTTTGGGTAATAGCTGGTCGGGGCACAAAAATTCCACATGGCTCTGATGGGAATTGAACTCACAATCTCCAAGCCAGGAGTCTGTGACACTTACCACTTCACCACAACGGATAATTAGGTGCTACACTGCTAGGATACGCTTGTGTGTGGAGAGGGAAAGGGGATGGTAGGAACAGGTAGAGGAAGGCAGTGGTTGGGGAGTGTAGGGGAATAAAAGTTTGCATCAGTGCAAGTGTTAAAGGGCAGAGGATGGGAGGTGAAGGGGGGAGGAAGAACACGTGTGTGTGTGGGAGTGTATATGTACATCTGTGTGTATATATGCCTGTGGTGTGCATGTGTCTTGAGACTGTTTAATTTAGACTAGATTTATGGACATTTGATGACAAGGATTTAACGGATTGGGATGTGGTGAAAAGGTTCATAGAACAGGACCTCTGTTCAGGTTCACAATTATCTTGAAGACATTGAGGTGCTTACTCTTGAAGTGTTGTAGTGAGGCCTGAAACACGTGTATATATATATATTTTTTTTTGTGTGTGTGTTCTTTTTTAATACTGATCAGTGAGAATGATGAAGATGATGCTATGAATTTCCATTCCAGTCTGAGACTACAGGGCTGTACTATATGTTTACTTTCATAATATATCCTGGTGTCAACCAGGCCCAAGTGATACAGACATGTGCAGTGTTGGTCAGGAAGTTTGAGCAACGCTCTCAGAGATGCATCTATTTCATGGATGAAACTCGGCTGTGTGGTCCCAGTCTTCCCAATTGAGCTGTGGCAAACTCAGCTTTGGGAACGAGCTGGTCAGAGCAGACAAATCCCACATGGCTCTGATGGGAATTGAATCCACGACCTCCCAGCCAGGAGTCTGCAACAATAAGCACTTTTTCTGTGCAGCAGGTTGAAAACGTGTGTATAATTGTGCTGACAGAAGAAAGAGGTGTTCTGGGACCCCAGCCCAGAGGTAAGAGCCAAGCGCCTGAAGCGATGCACTGTTCCTGTCGCCGACCAGTGTCCCTTCGAGTCAGAGAGGTGAGTGGAACTAAGACCTGTTCCGGGAATATGGGAAGAATGTTTATTCTCCTCCTGTTTACCCTTTCTCAGCATGTTGTTCTGCCTTCTTGTGTTCTTCCTGCTCTGACATCTTAACCCTGTTCGTGTTAAGCCCATGCTTGCCAGGGAAATACACCCTGCAGCTCAGTATAGTTCCTGGACCCCGTTGTCATAAGCCCCAAATTAATGGCCAGTGGATGTTCATCTTGCTAGTTCAGTGAGCCAGTTATAGGCTTGAACATATTGTAATCAGGAGTGAAGTTTTCCTGTGCTTTCATGGCCTTAAATCTGAATTTCGGCTTCAGTCCAACACAGATGACAATCACTTCTGAAATCATCACAAACTTTGTGTTTTTAAGTATTTTTGCCCCGCTTAACCCACTTTCTCAACAGCTGCACTCAAATTAGTCCAGCCTGTGAGCCTTAAACTAAGTAGAACTCTGCGCTACCTGGATTAAGTTCTTCTGTTGCCTGCCATCTCCACTTTCCTCTTATATCTATTTCAGTCTTGTCTGTGTGGCCTCTTATCTCTGGTTCTTCTTCCCATGTCTATCTGTACATCTCCATCCCTTTATAAAAGTAGTTTGTGAATTTTGTATTGAAAAGAGTAGTCAGCATGTTAAAATAAATATTTGCACGTTGTAATGTCACCATATTATTTAAAATGTTTGGTGACAGTTAGGTGACAGTTACCTGATCATCATACTTACAGATAGGTAAACTTAGTACAAGTTGTCTTGTAGAGTGGCATGAACTTACCCTGAACATTTCGTTTTCCTAGAGATTCATTTAAATCTGTCACACAATATGAATCATACTCGCCGGCTTTGAGAACAAAACTTTTAAAAAAAGAGAAAAAAAAAGAAAAACAGAAGAAAAAAAAATTTCTGGGCAGAGTTTCACTTCAAAGAATGGGAATGCAAGCCGGTGAATGATGCCAATGGTTTGGCTACCATGTCCTGAATGGTTTCCATCATGTGTTGCTTTGGCGTTGTTGTTTGTCACTTGTCAAGATGTTACTGTCTGTTTTTCCTGACCTGCTCTCTGCACTGAGCCCACCTTATGTTATAATTATATCATCAAACAGTTGAGACTTTCACTACTCTTACAGTTCTTTGATTGTGTTTGTTTCTGTGACCCTTCCTGCAGGCTGTGGGAAAAGGTCAGCTGGGCAGTGACCTCTTGTGACATGCAAGCGGCCACCAATGAGAAGTACGTCATCGAGGAAGAGCAGAGGAAGGGTGCCCGAGACCGCAAACTGAAGAAGACAGAATGGGTTCCACGCTACTTCGAAAAAGATTACCTCAATGGGGGAGACTGGATCTACCGACATGCTGAGTGAGTGGGACGCTGGGAGGAGTATGTATGTGTCTTGTTCAGGGAAAAGGTTGTGACTGGGGTCCCCCATCACCATCCACAATCACAGTAGCATAGGTGACACACTCACAGACATGGTCCCCCATCACCATCCACAATCACAGTAGCATAGGTGACACACTCACAGACATGGTCCCCCATCACCATCCACAATCACAGTAGCATAGGTGACACACTCACAGACATGGTCCCCAATCACCATCCACAATCACAGTAGCATAGGTGACACACTCACAGACATGGTCCCCAATCACCATCCACAATCACAGTAGCATAGGTGACACACTCACAGACATGGTCCCCAATCACCATCCACAATCACAGTAGCGTAGGTGACACACTCACAGACATGCATGTAGGAGCAGGTAGATAAGCATGCAATTAAATCCACACAAATTGTATACACACTTCCTTTTTTTTTTAATACATGCATCACTTTAGATGTTTACATGCATGCAGTAGACCTGAAACTAAAGAGTGAAAGTCCTGTATGTACACACACACACACACACACACACACACACACACACACATATTTCTGGAAAACATATTTCTAGGAGAATATATCAACTTTCAAAAATAAAAAGATTCTAAATCTTCATTCCAGAAAGATATTCTTTCATGCACACATCCTTTCTCTTATCAGTTATGCATCCACATTATGGGATAATGCCAGTGAAACTATTCTGAAACCAGTAAGTCGTCTGCATAAAAGGGCCATCAAATTAATTTACTGAAATCCAATACCTCGACAAAGAGTGATTACAAAACTTAAAATATTCTTACATTTAAAGACAGACTCTATTTCAACAAATGCTTGTGCATGTAATGAATGGATCAGCCCCGAAGAAAATCATTGAAAGCTTTGTCATCAATAGTTACAAACATGCACATAAACTGTCTCTTCCCAGACCTCGAAGTAATCTGTATAAATCAAGTTTTCTGTATTCTGGAGGGACCGCATGGAATAATTTGCCTTCCCCCATAAAATCATGTCCCTCAAAACAGACATTTAAAAAAGCGCTAAAAATGCATCCGATAGAAACTCTGTGCATCAATTGAGGTCATTTCCATCAATACGATAGAAACTCTGTGCATCAGTTGAGGTCATTTCCATCAATACGATCCCCTTATCCGCATCTCTCTCTCTCTCTCTCTCTCTCTCTCTCTCTCTCTCTCTCTATGTGTGTGTGTGTGCTTGAACTTGATGTTCCAACAATAATTTCATTATTGTTTCATATTTGACATGAGAGTTGTGTATTTGCATGATAGAAATTGTGTGCTTTTAAAAATGTTTTGAGCTTGTGGTTATATGTTGTATTAGTTTCTTGTTTATGAGGACAGGATGTAAAAAAAAGCTGGAAAGCTTTTTCTTAAACCCTCAATAAAGATAATTTTGACTTGACTAAAGATAATTTTTGCTTGACTACACACACACACACACACACACACACACACACACACACACACACTCTCCCACACACACACACATTCCCTCACACAAATGTTTCACACACATGTACATGCGCACACACACACACACACACACACACACACACACACACTCCTACACATAAATGGTTCTCGCACGTACACACGCATGCACTCACTCACTCACTCACTCGCTCACACATGCACGCACGTTTGTCAGATCCTTGCCTCCTTTCATGTCCCCCACTGTATTTTCAGCTTCATCACAGAAGCCACAGAGTCATGTTTTCATGGTTTTCAGCGACCGTCCCTGGGACCCAGTGAACGATGTGTACCAGTATGAGAAGGACTTTGTGATCCAGACCCAGACCCGGCACAAGACCCCCCACCTGCGCGCCAACAGCATCAACAGTGTGACCCTCAGCGCGGAGAAGAAGAAGAAGCTGCACATCCCGCTCTGTGTTGAGGAGAGCGACAGCTCCGGCCACGGCCTGCACCGCGAGTCAGACTCTTCGGACTACAGAGGTAAGGTTGGCTGGTTGGTTTGGTTTTCCTTGTCCAGTTGTCCATACCCTCTCACTCTGCTCACTGGGGTGTATTCTGTACACAGCAGCATCTAGGCTGGCTCTATGGCAGTCCTAACATCAGCAGTTAACAGTGAGTTGTCAATGGCCGATTGTCATGCGATATCCACCAGATTCTTGACATCAGGGGACAAGTGAGGGACCTGACTAAACATCTGACTGTGATTGTGTTTTTCCTGATTTGTCAGCTGCTGTGTTCGGGAAAAAACAGTTTGGAGGGGTATTTTTTGGTTTGTTTGGGGGTTTTTTGTTGTTGTTTTAATCAAATACATTCACAGGTGCGCCAAAAGAGGACAGTGTGGGGTTCATCAACATATGAATGGCATATCTGTAGGACATACTGAAAAATATTCCTCATACCTTGTAAGAAAAATGAAGGAAAGCAGCAACAACAACAAACAATCAATGGCAAGAATTTTTGTAACTGGAAGCACAGTTTGGAGAAGAGGTAAGCCAAGTTGGATGTACTGTTAGATATGAAGTTTTGTTCACAAGTAAAACAGTATCCCTCCTCCTATGTATTCATCAACAACTTGGCCCACCTCTACCCTGCCTAAGCTACTGGGTAAAACAGTTTTAGGTTGGAGTCGTTTTGTTTGTTTGTTTAATGTAAAGAAATATAAACACTGATAATGGGACTCTGCGTAAATGAAACAAAACAAATGCTTGTGCATGCACACTAAAGGCAAGCTGATCTGTGCATGCTTTGGAGCACACATGTGAATGCAGGCTCCCTGTGAATGACGTCCTGCGCCCCTGGTGAACCAGAGTGTGCATGGTGTGTGTGCAGTGCCGCGGGGGTGCGCAGGGTCCAAGCCAGTGAAGCTGACCCAGGAGTCCCTGAGCCAGCTGCTGGCCCCCCTGGTCAGGGCACAGCAGGGGACCAGCAAGGCACTGCGCAGCCTGCAGCAGCATGTGGCCCACCTGGACCGACACCTGGCCGCCACCGGAGGGGACGCTCACGGCCAGGATGTGGCAGCCCCCAGCTGGCTGACGCTGATGGTGGTGCTGACATTACAGGTCTTCCTGCAGTGGATGTTCCGATGATGGCTGGGGGCGTCTCTGCTGGGACCGAACAGTGGACCTCTGAAAATCCCCTGGCAGCATGTGTGTATGTCCCTGAGAATCTGTACTGATGCCTTGAGAGCCAGAAAGGTGCCACCGAGTAACCTGTCGTAGAGCTGCCAACCTTCCCGCTTTTGGCGGAATTTATTTTGCTCAAACGCATGTCATTCCGCTTGACATAAAGAAAATTCTGCTCACAAAAAAAAAAAAAAAAAATGGTTTATTCGCAGAATTTGCACATCTGCCATTCATATACCCGAAGAGCTGTTTGGAAACTTGCTTCCAGTTCAGTTTCTTCTGCCTCCATCATGTCAAAACGACCTGCAGGACCGATTAACCCTGAGGCAGAAGAGAAGAAAAAGAAATTAGAATGTAAGTACTGATTCAGGTTGCTTTCTGCTGTCATGATGGGGGTGCTGCTGATCCCAGTCAGCAATTCGGCCTGTGGAAGTATCAGCCTTGTCAGGAAGAACCTTACAGATGTTCGTCCCTCCTTGGGTCAAGACACTACCGAGGCACTGATGATCCTGAAGTGCAAAAATGAGCAGAGTCATAAGATGAAGCTTAGTGACTGTGCTTCAAAACTGTAAAAGAGCAACAATGTATCGGCTGAGACAGATTCCATGAAAGCACCTGGCGAAAGGATAATAACTAAAGTGTCTGGAATGCCATTGTTTTGTTTTGGGAATGATAGCTTAGGTATTCCTCTCAACTGTCAGAAATTCCTCTCAATTTTCAAAAATATTCCTCTCAAAGTCTCTTCAGAGGTTGGCAGCTCTGCTGATGTGATGTTTTGGGAGTTTTAGTCTCACCAAGGAGGTGTCTCTGCATGCAGACTAGTCCATACACACATGACCACATTTGCTAAGCTGTGGGATCACAGTGCACGGGGCTTACTGCTAAATGGTGAAATGAATGAATGACTGAAAAGAAAAGATTTGGAGAATAGACCGACACTGAACAGAGGCCTAATCTGTACATCAATCCAGTGCACGGGTCAGGCCTTGGATGCTTAACCAACTCTGACCGTGCTGTTACGATTATTGTGTGTGTATATGATAATTTGTGAATCTGCTGTGTTAAGTTTGTGTCACCTTAGCCACAGTATTCTGGTCTGCTGTCAGATGGGAGTGTACTGTGCAATATGTCAGCCAGCAGTGTAAGCTGAGAGTGTACCGTTTCATTGTAATCTGGTAGTAAGCTGCTCTGCTGCAAGCTGGCTGTATGCTATTCCACCGTAAACCGGCATTTTGCCATTCTCCTGTAGGTTGATATTCCACCGAGCTGTAAGCCAGCAGCAAGCTGTTCCACTGTAAACCGATTATAAAGCTTTTCCATTACAAGTCAGTGGTTTACTGTTCCAGTGTAGGCTGGTGGTAAACCAGCAGTATACTGTACTACTGTAAACTGGCAGTGTACTGTTCCAGTGTAGGCTGGTGGTAAACCAGCAGTATACTGTACTACTGTAAACCAGCAGTATACTGTACTACTGTAAACTGGCAGTGTACTGTTCCAGTGTAGGCTGGTGGTAAACCAGCAGTATACTGTACTACTGTAAACTGGCGGCGCACTCTTCCTTTGTAAGCCACCAGTGCATCATTCCTCTGTAAGCCGTTAGTGTGATGTTGAAATCTACCTGTACTGTTATTTGCATGATACTACATTTACTTTGACCATTGAGAGTTGCCTGCAGCATTGTTCTGTGCTCCAGCAGTGCGGTGTCTTTGTTCTGTGCTCCAGCAGCATGGTGTCTTTGTTCAGTGCTCCAGCAGCATGGTGTCTTTGTTCTGTGCTCCGGCAGCATGGTGTCTTTGTTCTGTGCTCCGGCAGCATGGTGTCTTTGCTCTGTGCTCCAGCAGCGCGGTGTCTTTGTTCTGTGCTCCAGCAGTGCGGTGTCTTTGTTCTGTGCTCCAGCAGCATGGTGTCTTTGTTCTGTGCTCCAGCAGCTTGGTGTCTTTGTTCTGTGCTCCAGCTGCTTGGTGTCTTTGTTCTGTGCTCCAGCAGCTTGGTGTCTTTGTTCTGTGCTCCAGCAGCTTGGTGTCTTTGTTCTGTGCTCCAGCAGCTTGGTGTCTTTGTTCTGTGCTCCAGCAGCTTGGTGTCTTTGTTCTGTGCTCCAGCAGCTTGGTGTCTTTGTTCTGTGCTCCAGCAGCATGGTGTCTTTGTCTGGTTTCTTGTTCGTGCTCCAGCAGCATGGTGTCTTTGTTCTGTGCTCCAGCAGTCCAGTTCTTTGTTCTGTGCTCCAACAGCATGTAACTTTGTTCTGTGCTCCAGCAGCATGACATCTTTGTTGCAGCAATTGTGTGTCAAGTGTCTGTGGTGATATCACCATGTAAAGCCCTGTTCAAGGCAGTTGATTATATAGCTGATGAAGGCCGGCGAGTGCTCGCTGACAGCTGCGGCGAGTGCCACACTAGCCAGAGAGAAAGTGTTCACATTTAGTGGGGTTTTTTTTATTAAACGTCATTGCATTGATTGTTGATCTCTTTTCAGTTAGCAGTTGAGCCATGTCTCTTGGAAGTGTGTGGGAGGGGAGGGGGTCGGGGGTCCTGAAGGCTGTGCTGATTTGAATAGTGCCATACAGCCTTGCCAGGAGTCTGTAGTTCTGTCAGCAACTCGGAGAAAGGTACAGGACCTTGCCTTGCCCATCAACTATCATACCGGTGAACTGGGAAGGTGATGATATTGATCTAATGCTGGCATTGACTTGTTTGTTTGTTGTTGTTTTTTTGCATGCATGGTTTGTGAGATTACTTTGGTGTGTGTAATATTGATCGAGTGTTTGTATGAGTATTGCATACATCTATCACTATTTTTTTTGTTCGGTACCTAGAGCAGTTTTCTGGATGATGTGCATACAAGTATCCATTCTTATCATTATTTTGTATTATACTGCCTTTTTTTTTTATTGGTGGCAGCTCAGCTAGGAAGCTGGTGTTGAGAGGATGACTTGTGCCTATAGAATGTCACATGTATAAGCTGTTCACATCTTGTGAGGTGTCCCAACACATTGTTTAATGCAGATGATAATCTCATATTTTGTTTAATGCTGATTTAGGAGACTTGATAGATGTGAAAACAAAAGGGTTGATACATTGTTCTGGATTGTGTTGAAATGGTGTGCTTTTTTTTTTCAATCGGTTTAATTGTTTGAAATCTATCAGTCATGATCTGTGACATAGGAACCTTTTCAGGCTATGACATGGAACTGTGGTCATTGCGTTCGATGGTTTTAAAGGAGTACTTGCTGGTAAACTTGCATTTTGACTTGGACAAAACAAGATCTGAGGGGGAACGAAAGAAAAACTCCTGTTTCACAGAAGTGATATTCAAAGCATAAAGGGCACAAACTCCATTGGACAAAAAAAGGACAGAAGCTTTTTTTATCTTTGAAATATAACTGAAGGATAATTTTGATGCTGTACATGATGTGTGACCTCTTGGAATTAACTGCTGATTCCTAACAGAGAAGGAGGGGAAGGAAGATAATTTAAGGTCTGGCTGCTGACTCTTGATGAGAAGAAGGAAGATGATTTAACATCTGGCTGCTGACTTACAGTGGTGAATGAGAGGAATGAAGATGATTTGACATCTGGCTGCTGACTTAGTGGTGAATGAGAGGAATGAAGATGATTTGACGTCTGGCTGCTGACTTGCAGTGGTGAATGAGAGGAATGAAGATGATTTGACATCTGGCTGCTGACTTACAGTGGTGAATGAGAGGAATGAAGATGATTTGACATCTGGCTGCTGACTTAGTGGTGAATGAGAGGAACGGAGATGATTTGATGTCTGGTCTCTCTCTCTCTTAATGGAGAATGAGAAGATGGAAGATGTTTTGAGGTCTGACTGCCAACTCTTTATGGAGAATGAAAGATAATTTGATGTCTTGGCTCACTCCCAATAGAGAATGAGAACTTGGAAAGATGTTATGATGTATGGCTGCCGACTCTTAATGGAAAAAGAGAAGACAGAAGATGCTTGGAGTCTGGTATTTAACTCCTAATGGAGACAGAGAATGGAAGATACTTGATGTCTGGCTGCTGACTCTTAGTGGAGAATGGAAGACAAATGTCTTGCCGACACCTTATAGAGAATGAGAACATGCAAGATGTCATGATGTGTGGCTGCTGACTTTTAGTAGAGAATAAAAGATAAATGTCTTGTTGACTCCTTATAGAGAACGAGAAAATGAAAGATGTCATGATGTGTGGCTGCTAATGTCATGATGTGTGGCTGCTAATTCCTGATGGAGAATGGAAGATGATATGACCTCTTCTTGCCGATTCCCAATGTGGAATGGGAAGATGTCAGATGATGGAGGATGGCTGTGCATTTGGCTGGCGATTCCTAATGGAGAGTCGGAGGATGTCAGGTGATTTGATGCAAGGCTGCTGTCCTGGAGATGGAGGATGGCTGTGCATTTGGCTGTGGATTCCCAATGGAGAATGAGATGTCAGGTGATTTGATGCAAGGCTGCTGTCCTGGAGATGGAGGATGGCTGTGCATTTGGCTGTGGATTCCTAATGGAGAATGAGATGTCAGGTGATTTGATGCAAGGCTGCTGTCCTGGAGATGGAGGATGGCTGTGGATTCCTAATGGAGAAAGATGTCAGGTGATTTGATGCAAGGCTGCTGTCCTGGAGATGGAGGATGGCTGTGCATTTGGCTGTGGATTCCTAATGGAGAATGAGATGTCGGGTGATTTGATGCAAGGCTGCTGTCCTGGAGATGGAGGATGGCTGTGCATTTGGAGAATGAGATGTCAGGTGATTTGATGCAAGGCTGCTGTCGTGATGAGATGGAGGATGGCTGTGAGAATGAGATGTCAGGTGATTTGATGCAAGGCTGCTGTCCAGATGAGATGGAGGATGCCAGTGCATTTGGCTGCCGATTCCTAACGGAGAATGGGAAGAGTTTGAGGCATTCCACAGGAAGGTAGATTTTCTGCTTTGTATTGTTTTGCAGTTGATAACAAAATAGGTGTCAATTTTTTTGGGGGGGGGGTAATTTTTTTTTTAAGCCATCGCAAGAAACCAAGAGGGGTTAAGGAGAAGGGAGGTGGAGCTGGGGGGTGGAGGGGGATGAACTATATTCTCTAACAGTGATTACCACCGCCAGGAATGTCTAGCAAAAATGCCAGTTTGATGTTGGGAGACTCAAACTCGGGAACTGACTGAAAGCTCGGTCCTATTCCTTCTGAGCTATTTCAACAAGTGGAACTTCCAGCTGTGAAGGAATGGACATGTATTTCATAAAAGAAAGTTCTAGAGAGGTGATTGAAAATGTTCAAAGCTTTCATGCATTCAACCTGCAGGTCAAGTGTTTTTCACATTTTGTGAATGGCTGCTGATTCCTAATGGAGAATGGGAGGAGTTTGAGGCATTTTACAGGAAAGTAGATTTCCTG
This sequence comes from Conus ventricosus, assembly GCA_018398815.1. Lineage (NCBI taxonomy): Eukaryota > Metazoa > Mollusca > Gastropoda > Neogastropoda > Conidae > Conus > Conus ventricosus. Next base: position 72,311,164 of record CM031614.1, read on the forward strand.
TTTTTAAAAAGTATCGTTTTGCAGTTCATAACAAAAATAAGGTTTTTTTGTTGTTGTTGTTTTTGTTTTTTGTGTGTGTTTTTTTTTTTTTTTTTTTGGGGGGGGGGGGTAATTTTAAAAAAGAACAAAAAGATGTTTACACCTGCATGGTAAGTGATAGCTCAGTCTTCCCAAGCTTTTAGTGCAGAGAGGTTTTTAGGCGACATGTTTGAATCATGTGCTCCAACTGTAGATGGTTATCCTGCCCACCCACATAACAAGGCACACGCCTGGCTGCTACATCAGCTCAGGTCAGATTGTTATCCTGCCCACCCACATGCCACATAACAAGGCACAGGCCTGGCTGCTACATCAGCTCAGGTCAGATCTTCAGCTGTAACAGCTACAGGTAAAGACATACAGCTGAAGGGGAAGAGCCATCGCAGGAAACCAGGAGGGGTTGGAGGCAGGATGGAATGGGGATGGGGGATGAACTCTAACCATGGTCTGACACCACCAGAACGATTAGCAAAAATTCCAGTCTGATTTGTGGTGCCTGGAGACTCAAGCTCGGAAGGTGACTTAAAGGTCAATCCTGTTCCTGCCGAGCTATTTCTACAACTGGAACTTCCAGGTGTGAAGGAATGAACATGTGTTTCATAAGGAAAGTTCCAGACAAGTGACTGAAATCTTACACAGCTATCATGCATTCAACATGCCAAGTCGAGCGTTTTCAAGCATTGAACTTGGTTTTCCTTTCTGTTGTTTGTGTCATATGTGTGATTGGTTTTCACAGTTTGCGATACTGCAGGGAACAGCAACAACAAACTGCTAACTCAGGGGTGTGGGCAATCCCAGGACAAAGGATCTGAAGGATGTGCTCCATTTGAAAAACAACCTCGAGTGTTCATCAGTGCTGGGGTTTTTTTTTCCCCCTTTTCTTTTGTTTTGTTTTTTGTTTTGTTAACATTCAAATCTCATGGAATGAATCATGCTTTGTTTTGTGCATTGGGGAGATTTTTCCCCCCCAAGGCTTGGACATTCTGATTTCAGAATTTTTCCATCCATTTTACTTTTTTTAATTTATTCATACTAAGGTTTATTCAGTAAATATTTTTATGTGGTTTTGGACCAGCCATTCCGTTCAACTGATTACTCTTCTTATTGTGTTCTTTTGGGGGGTTTGAAGTTTTACATGCCGTGTGCAATATAGACATTCTCTAATTGCAAGAAATTCCTGTCCCACCAATATATGTACTCTTGCACACCCTCAAAAACAAAACAAAAAAATAAATTCACAGAAGCATTTATTTTCAAAAGTCTGTGTGGAATTTAATGGATTTTGCTATCTAAAGAAAATCTAGGCCATTGTATACATATTAGATATGTTTATGTACATCAGTAGAACTTGCCTTTCATAGTTTTAATTAGCTAACATTAACAATTGCCGTTTATATAGCTAGAACCATGGCTGTAGAAATGAACGAATCATCCTATAGTGCTATGCATTTTTGTTAATCATGTCACTCCATGCTTTAGGTATTCTTGCTCTTCATTTTGTTAGGGTTTCCATGAGGCATCGAGAAAAGTTTTTGAATTGTTGGTAAAGGACAACGTTGCAAACAATTGTGGAAGAAACCATGAGAGCAGTACATGTTTAGTGAAACATGTACACAAAAAGACTTCCAGGTGGGATAGATAGATTATGCTAAATTGTTGCACACCGTCTGAGCAAGAGACTTCTCTCTATCTCAGTGTGTGTCTGTATGTCTTTTTTTTTTTCCAACGAGTGTGTATGTTTGTTTTCAGATACATGTGCATTTTTGTCTGTGAAAAATGTGTTGAGCATTCGATTCTTACATTGATGGGAGGGTGTTTTTTTTTAGTTATTTATTTTGTTGTTTATGATCTTGGATCTATTTCCTGCAGAAAGCATTATTTTACTTGTTTTTCAGTAAACAGACAAGATCTGATTATTGGTGACGGTTCTTTGAAATGTCACAAGGAGTACATCGATTTATGAATAGTACCTTCTTTTTTTTCCAATACAGACAGCTTCAGTTCCATTGTAACCAGTCATTGCTTTCAGCAGGTTACATTGCCAGCATTTACATTTGCATTGCCATTCTTCAAAGGGCAAAGTATTTTATGTACCAGCATTAGTACTCATGTTCTGCTTATGTTACCAGCTTTCACAGTGTAATGCAATTGCCTTAACCTCAAACCTCCACACACACACCACACTACCGCCACCATCACCATCCCCATGAATTGCATCGGGATCTTTTCAGTCAGAAACATGATCTCCTTATTCTGAAAGTTTTGCGTCCACATCATTTCCAGTCAGCCTTTCAGGTTCACTCGTTCTCAACTGAATTATTTCAACACTGTTCCTTCTTGCCATTCCTAAGATTATTAGCAGACTGACAGACTGTGTGATCAAAGCACTGCCTGCAGTCCTGGACCTTGTGGAGATGCGAGGGGGGCTCCGTCAGTGTACATTGTAACCATGCTAGAAATTCTGGGCCAGAACTATTTTCCAATTTGGTCGTTATGTTTTATGGTTGTTCTGCAGTCTTCCTTTACCCCCTCTGCTGGGTTGGTTTGTTCGGCCGAGTGGTGGGTTTTTTTTTCTGGCTTTGCTGGTTCATTCACCCATCTTGAGCCGAAGAGTCATTTTACCTCCCCAAAGGTTATGTTTTTACCTTTATCTGCAAATTGGTTGGTTAGTCTGTATGTTGCACAAAAAAGGGGGGAAAATGTGGAAAGATGGAATGAGACTTAAGCACCAACCAGTTAAATGTTTGTGTGGGTCCAGATCAGTGGGGGGGGGGACCAGGACTGTTCAAACTTGACGGAGGTCTTGGCTCTCCCAAAATATACTTCTGGTTCCTCATGATGGATGTCTGGGTAGTAAGACCGTACACATTGGTCACAGAGGACATCAGTTGCCCAGATGTCATGAATTCAGTGGAACAGTGTGACCAAGACTCAAGATGTCCTTGTATTCTGTCTTTTGTATGTATCCTCCTTGTGACAGTTGTTACCCTACAGTCTGTCTCTTGATTGTGGACTCTATGTGTATTCGGCTAGGATCTTTCTCTTTACTATGATATAAGTTAACCCGAGACCATGTAAGGTGATAGCAAGTGCCCCAGTGTTAGGATCCACGCACAACTTTTATTTTTCATGGGGAGATTATACTTCACAACACTTTTGCATTCTTTTGATGCACCTTCACCTTTATGACTGGTAGAGCCGAGACTGCTGCCCAGGTAGATCTGTAATCTGTACTACAGCAAGGCTCAGTGTTTTGCTGCAAGACAGAAAAGGCACTGTCAGATGGTTCTGGTTGCATGAAGTATTCACTTACAGGGGATATTTGAGTGTGCAGGTGTGTTTCCATCGGAGTGCATTGCCTTTGGCTTCAACATTGTTTGTCAGACATTTTTGGTGACATGTGATTTAATGCATGTTGTTTTTAGCTCAGCCAACCAAGGTGGCCATCTCAAAGCCCAGTGCAAACAGAATTGTCTCATGTGTTGAGACAGTCTTTGAGAGAGTGTCAAAGGATGATGTTTAATACTGGGGGGGGGGGGGGGGGGGGGGGAGGGGAAAGAGAGGAAAAATCTTGCCATAATTTCAGCTAGGTAAGCATCATTTCTGATGATCTTAACCACAGACACAGGTCTCCTGACATCACTACCACCAAGCATGAAGGTAGGAAACAAGTTCTGTCTAGGTCAGTGGACATTCAGAGCGACAGTACTTGATTGTATCATGGATCAAGAGGGGAAAAAGAAGTATGCCTTGCTTTCCCCCTTACATGCCTTTGTTGGAGTCCTGTTAGCTCACACAGGTCACTGAACACACCCAGGCACCATTGTCACCACTTGCCACAAGAGAACTGTTCAGTTATCTGAACTGCCCTCATGTAGGTCATTTGTTATTTGGTTTCCACTGCTCAGCCACGCTGACCCACTGCCTGCCTGCACAAAGCCTTTGTCCATGCACAAACCGCTGTGCTTCAAACTTGACACTATTGATGGAAATGTGTGGTTAATAGACAGCCAATCTATGGAAGGCAGACCAACAGGAAGTAGTGAATGCCTTCAATATTATGCACAATGGAACTCTAACCAGTCAAAGGCAAAGATACTTATCCTCTCCCTTCCCGATCCAGGATCATCATCATCATTTTGGAAATAACTTTTGTACCTGCTTCAGAAATTGAAGGCTTGTACTGAAAAAAAATGAAAAGTTACCAGACAAATAACAGCACTTTACAGTTTACTGCAACACTGCCGTATCGGCCATTGTGGTGTGCCTACAGAATTCATATCTGCTCTGTTTGACTTGCTGAAAGCACAAATGTTATTGATTTACCATTAGTACAGCAAAGCAGTTGCTGCCATACAACAGTGGAAAGAGACATGTAATGGAGACCACTTTCTAGGGTGAAGAAATAAATGGCAACTCCGAGGCCTCTGACGCAATATTTAAGGTCTTCATACTGCAAAGTTGAAATTTGCTTCATGAGAGCACAAATACAGTTACATGTAAAATGCATTGCTTGTGTCTCAGTCACTGCAAATGCGGGTGGTGTCTCAATGTGAATATGTGGAATGTTGCAAATGGTCAGTCTTGGTCTTATTTGTAGTATGTCTCTGTATTACAAAACAGCTCGTCTAGAATAAACTTGCGGAATCTACCAGTCAAACTGAAACCAGAAGGGCACTTGCGAGAAAGCAGACCCCCTGCCAAAGCTGAACTGTCCTCAAAGAGCAACATGTTCCGTCATTATGGATCTGCACCTGAATCCTTCATGTGTCTCCCAGAACAATTACAGGAATGTTTGCACCATTTTACAAACCTCAATCCTCACTTTGTTGGCAGTTGCAGGGTTTCTAACTGAAGTCTTACTTGAGAAATGACTGCATAAATCTCCACCCCTTACGAATGTTAGTTTGCTCCCTGGATCCATGTTGAAATCAGGATCTGCACAAAATCTCACAGGTCTGTAAATAATAATACATCAGATTGACCTGATTTTTCTTTCTTTTTTTTTTTCATTCTATGCATTATTTATGTTTAATAACTTGACAAAAATGTTGAAAAATACTCAGTCTCACAATGTTACAAAGAAAATTCCTGGATTTCCCCTTTGATCCAAATCCACACAAAAACTTAATGGATTCATCCACAGGTTACAATCCATCTTTCTATCAAATTTTCATAAAATCTGTGTGGCAGTTTTTGTGTCATCTTTTTCAACACAAAGTGAAAATCATAAAATTCTTGATCATGTAACACATTATACCTGCAAGGGCACAGCAGTTCCCTTCAGATAGTCAACCTGTATTTTTGTGCTGGTGGGCAGTTGATTGAGGACAATCATTGTTTCCCTGTCAATAGTCCGAGACTGGCGCAGCAGCGTTCAGTGATTTGGTTATGGACAGCCGATCAAGAACAATTACCATTTACATGTCAACAGTTTCAACCTACAGGCTGACAGAATCACAAGAGAGAACCATTTGAAACAGATTTTTAACCAGCTGTCTGTGCACCAGCTCCACATGTGGGAACAACATGAAGGAATCTGGCTTCAAGCCTTGTGCGTATTGCCATATGTATCAGGTTTGTAGTTTCTTCTTATAAAATCTGCATGTCTCATTGCTCTGTTGAAAGTTCTTTTTTCTAGCATGAACAAAAAAATCACTCAACAGAAACTGAAAAGTATGTGACATTTTTTTCTTTTCACAAACTTATACAAACTGTTCTGACTTTATAAATGTTATCAGTACATTTCTACACAAAAGACTCTGGGCACACATAACTTGCATACTTTGAAGGAAGAGGAGAAAAAAAATAGTTTTCAACACTTTCTCACCACCACCTCTGAGTACCTTAAACACAAAGAAAAGACTTAAACAGTCATTTTCGAGAAATCGTTTGAAATGATTAAATATTGAAGTGGGATATCATAGAATTAAAGAGAAGAAAGAAAAAAAGGCAGTCAATGAGAGAATACTTGAATACACAAGACAATATAGATAGCCTGATCGTCTTTCTTTCAAAGGGCATAAAATGGAAGAAGAGTTTTAAAAAAAAAAAATGTGTGCAAGTTAAGTGGCATGGGTCAAAGCTGGACCAGCTCAAGTCATTGCCTTCCCAGGTCTCGCACCAGACAGGGCTCAGTCAATCGATTTGGGAGCAAGAAACAGAACCCAGACACACATGCAGGTTACCACTTACAGCTTTCTTTCTATCTTACTTTACTCCAGATTTAAAGGCTGGCACCTTCACTCTGAAAAATCACTGCATCTTCACTTAACACCCAGTTTACGTCACATTTACTTTCACATTACATGCAATTTTCACATTCAGCTGACTAGAATACACTGAAAGCAGATAACGTAACATTCACACAATAGACTAGACTATTTTGGGTGCGCTGGAATCCCCTGCTTCTCAGTGTTGGTGAGTAATAACATCTCTCACAAATGAAAGTAACTAAGTTTAAAATCTAGAAGCACAATGGAGCTTCTTAAAGACCTAAGTGGTATGGGATTTTCGTTTGTTTTTCTTTTTTAAGTAAGAAACTCCTTTTTTCTTACAGATTGTAATACTACTAATCTGCCTACACCTTTTACTTCACGACCAGTCCCACTGCGTCTACTCTACATGTAGAGAGTGTCACTCTATTTTCTGCTTACATACTGAGCAACAGAACTGAGCATTAAAACACGGCAGTTTGAGCTGATAGCTTTATTCTTGTGGGATGCCGTTTTGATTTGCTTCAGGATGGGAGAGGGAGGAAGGGATTAACATTTTTCCCTTTTTTTTTTTTTCTTTTTTTTTCTGTCCCACTCTCTGCGCCACCTCAGAGGCAGTGCACCCACGCCGCTCATTCCGACACCCCGTCCACAGCCACAGCCCGGTCGGCCCCGCCGCAGCCCCAGCACCGGCAATCCACAGGAAGCAGTCAATGTCAAGTCGTGAAGAGGCAACCCACCGGAGGAGACACTGCACTGCTGCCGAGTCACTTCGGTGGTGTTCAGTGGCGCCTGTTCTGATCTAACATACGCAGGACACCACCTACTAAGCCCCCTACTGACGACAATAATTGCTTAGTCGCGGAGCCGGCGTGAGTGAGCTCTCCCTCCGGAGGGCGCCACCACGTCCGTCCAACGACAGCCCCCATGGACTCGCCGATACCGGTGACCTCGACGGAACCAAACCAAGGTCACAGACGTGGAGAGGACATCGAAATTGAGGTCACCATGAGAGCAGGGCATGAAGGGCCACAGAATTTGAGACATTTTTTTTTTTTATGCTGATCGATGAGAATGAGGATGATTAAGATGATGCTACGGATTTCCGTTTCGGTCTGAGACTACATGACAGGGCTGTACTCTACGCTTCCTTTCATAGTATATCCCGGCGTCAACCAGGCCCGAGAGATACAGGCACCTGCAGTGTTGGTCATGAAATTTGAGCAACACTCTCAGAAACGCATCCATTAAGTGGATGAAACTCGACTGTGTGGTCCCAGTCTTCCCAACTGAGTCCGCAGCAAACTCAACTCTGGGTAGGAGCCGGTCGGGGCAGAAAAAACCCACATGACTTCTGATGAGATTCGAACCCACGACCTCCCAGCCGGGAGTCCGCGACGTTAACCACTTCGCCACGGCGGCTGGTATTTTTCCCATCTTGTGTGTGACCAAGAAAATACGGAGAAAAAAGAGACAGTTGTAGGTAGTATATTTTTCATGCAAAATGCTTTTTGTGGGATTCGGCACTCCAGTTTGGCTAGCGCCTTAGGAAGAATAGATAATGTTGCTTATAGCCCAGCCGACCGCAAAGGGCCATATCAGGGCTGTGCGCCTTAGGAAATGAATCTGTTAGTTTGGTACATTTTTGCTTAAAACAGCTGGTTAGTGAAAAGGTTAGAGTAAGGGAGTTCTCATGGTGAAGATAAATCTAGACCAGTAACTTAAAAACATGCTTTAAAAACAAAGTCTGCTAAGGGAAGGAGAGTTTATTGGGAGGGTATTTTCTTGGGCCTTTTTCTGTACTTCTTGCTTTGTCTTCCCCAAATAGACAGGAAACCAAACCACACACAAAAAAATATGGTGGAAATTTTGTCGGGGCAGGGGAGGAGGGAGCCTTTCATCTTCCAATGTTAGTAGAAACTGAGGTGGCAATGACTCTGACCATACCACAACAGAGTGTTACCATTCATACCAAGCTTATCAGGGATGGCGCTTTGCTCTCTCCAAGTTTTCCCACCAGATCCACCAATGGAAAAGAAAAAAAGAAGAAAAGAAAAAGTTAAAAAAAATCATTTTCATCAAAAATGTCAGGAAAGAAAAATACCCACGGGTGCCAGTGGAACCCAGAGAAGTACTGCCCTCAACTGCCGTTTTCATTTCTGGCCATTCATCCCCCAAATCAACGGACTTCCAATTCAGCTGAAAGCAGATGAATTTCACGCCTGCAGAAGACAGAGCAATCAATTTTCCAGTCTTGCAATCACACAACCGATGCACTCACCCTTGATGCAGCAGTACTGCTCCAGTGATGCTCAAATGGTCAAGGAATGCGACATCTTTGCTCTGCTATGTAAAGGACAAGGGACATCATCTTAACTGCCGCTTGACATCCAGCCAACATCAGGGGCAACCTCCTTCATGGCGTTCCTGCACAGAACTTGCCTGGAAGATACAGGAGATGTCCTGGTCGGACAGGGAGATTGGGGGAAGGGACAGAGAACTTACCTGGAAGATACAGATGTCCTGGTCGGACAGGGAGATTGGGGGAAGGGACAGAGAACTTACCTGGAAGATACAGGAGATGTCTTGGTCAGGCAGGGAGATTGGGGGAAGGGACAAAGAACTTACCGGAAAGATACAGATGTCGTGGTCGGACAGGGAGATTGGGGGAAGGGACAGAGAACTTGCCTGGAAGATACAGGAGATGTCCTGGTCGGACAGGGAGATTGGGGGAAGGGACAGAGAACTTGCCTGGAAGATACAGGAGATGTCCTGGTCGGACAGGGAGATTGGGGGAAGGGACAGAGAACTTACCTGGAAGATACAGGAGATGTCCTGGTCGGACAGGGAGATTGAGGGAAGGGACAGAGAACTTACCTGGAAGATACAGATGTCCTGGTCGGACAGGGAGATTGGGGAAGGGACAGAGAACTTACCTGAAAGATACAGGAGATGTCCTGGTCGGACAGGGAGATTGGGGGAAGGGACAGAGAACTTACCTGGAAGATACAGGAGATGTCCTGGTCGGACAGGGAGATTGGGGGAAGGGACAGAGAGAACTTGCCTGGAAGATACAGGAGATGTCCTGGTCGGACAGGGAGATTGGGGGAAGGGACAGAGAACTTGCCTGGAAGATACAGGAGATGTCCTGGTCGGACAGGGAGATTGGGGGAAGGGACAGAGAACTTACCTGGAAGATACAGGAGATGTCCTGGTCGGACAGGGAGATTGGGGGAAGGGACAGGGAAGAGAGTCAAAAACAAACCAGCATGTTCAAACTGAACCAAGCCAACTATTGGTCAAACTGAAAGAAAACCCAATCATGTGCATAAACTTACACACTCTCTTGGGAGGGGGTTATTTGGAAACATCAGCTGACAAACACCTGCACAGGTTTCTGTTACTTTTGGTGGGGGGGGGGGGGGGGGGGGGGGGGGGGGGGGGGGGGGGGGGGACTGTCATGAAATCAAACGCTACAGAATAAAACAAAAAAAACAACCAACAATTGAAAAAAATAATCTACACAGCATCTAACCATTTGAAAAAAACACTACCGTTTCTCAAACACTTGAGAAAAAAAAATTCTATTTTTCTTCTGGAACATGCATGAAAGGAAACATAAAAGATGTATCGTCTACTGTGGCTAACTGTATTTACGAATAAAAATAAAATCTGTTCGAAAGCTATCAAGTCAAATCTACATGCACACCGCAGACAAGATAATACAACAGTTACCCACTGTGTCACTTTCATAAACATTGGTCCAACACTTGCTACTCCCGCACAATAAACAAGAATTGCTGAAAATATCTGTACAGCAAAGTGTTTGTGTTAAAAAATGGTATGCGAAAGCAACCAAACCATGGCACACAATACCGTACCCTGTTCTTCCTCCATCCAGGCTTGTGTGCAGGAAAAGGGGACACCTAGAGTAGAATGTCTGCTTCATATATCTCTATTGCTTCACGAACATGATTATGCCAATGTACATTTCAAAACATTTGTTAAACCTGCTGCTGTTACAAAAATCAAGCAGTTGTAAGACGTGCATCATCATAAACGGACATGACCTCCAAATGACCTCAGTCCATTTTTTTCTTCACATGATCAAACAAAATACTGACTAGTCTTTTAAAAGGCACACATATGACACAAATGTCAGACAAGTGCTAATTTCATGTCTACTGTGGGACAATAAATGAGCTACTGTCTTCACCACTGACCACGGTGCTACCACCGTCTGTAAGAATAAACCAGTTCTGGCAGCTGACCTCTACGCTCTTTGGTCAGGAAACGGTCACTCTGGCAAAGAGGATAAACAACATACTAATATGGCAAGGAGGATGAACAACATACTAACTATAGACTAACTTCATGACAGCACAGTCTTTGATCTAGAAATGGTAAAAAATGGAAGAAAACATTCCGACTCTGGATGAATAACAAACTACTACACTGACCCTTAGATCAAGAGTGGACAGCTTGTTGTGCTTTCCCATGATTTGCCTTTGTCAAAGCCTTGTTTGCTTGAGCTCCATTGTCAAAGTCCTGTTTGCTCGAGCTCCTTTGTCAAAGTCCTGTTTGCTCGAGCTCCTTTGTCAAAGTCCTGTTTGCTCGAGCTCCTTTGTCAAAGTCCTGTTTGCTCGAGCTCCTTTGTCAAAGTCCTGTTCACTCAAGCTCCTTTGTCAAAGTCCTGTTTGCTCGAGCTCCTTTGTCAAAGTCCTGTTTGCTCGAGCTCCTTTGTCAAAGTCCTGTTTGCTCGAGCTCCTTTGTCAAAGTCCTGTTTGCTCGAGCTCCTTTGTCAAAGTCCTGTTCACTCAAGCTCCTTTGTCAAAGTCCTGTTTGCTCGAGCTCCTTTGTCAAAGTCCTGTTCACTCAAGCTCCTTTGTCAAAGTCCTGTTTGCTCGAGCTCCTTTGTCAAAGTCCTGTTCACTCAAGCCCCTTTGTCAAAGTCCTGTTTGCTCGAGCTCCTTTGTCAAAGTCCTGTTCACTCAAGCTCCTTCCTGAGCAACAGTCATCAAGCGCCATGGCAGAATCATTCAACTGGTTGGGCTGCCTTCCCAGGTAAGAATGTCTGCCAGCATCTTCTTGCCCGCTGTTCAAATTCAGTTTCTGCCTGCATGAAGCCTTAGCTTGTACATGGACCACTGTTTGCATGCTTCAAACTTGACAGTTTGGCACTATCAGCAGCAGTATAGTGAACAGAAACCCAACCTATGAGCAGGGGGCAGAGAGATGGTCAGATCAACAGGAAGTGATGAATGCCTTCAGTATGCACAATGGAACTCGTAACTAGTTAAAGGTGGTGATAGTTATCCTCTCCACTCTTGCTGTGGTTGATCTGACTGTGGAAGAGACTTGATTATCTGGGAACTGCAATTCTGCACCACATGCTTTTAGAATATTAATCTCATCTCAATTCTGAGCAGCCATATGCTTTCAGAATATTTAATCTCAAATCAATTCTGCAACACGTGCTATTAGAGTATTAATCTCATTGCAATTCTGAGTCATATGCTTTTAGAATATTAATATCATCTTTCACATATGGCATCCAACTAACCTGCAAAAAGCACTTTTGAGCCACATACTATTGCCATATTAATCTCATCTTTTACATAAGGCAAATGAATAAGACAGAATGATCCCACAGACCATCAATGAGACCTTCAAACGGATAATCAAAAAAAACATCTCTTCCCACCATGCATGTAAACAAATTCAATACAAACAAAATAAGAAAACAAATCCACAATATGCATAACGGCATACAAATCTGACAAAAAATAATGGTCTTCGCAAATCTTTAAAACCTGACTTTAATAATAATAATAATAATAATAATAATGAATACTTATATAGCGCCTATTCTCGGCTAGAGGCCAAGCTCTAAGCGCTTTACAATCAACACTTGTTTACACAACGGGCTGCCTACCTGGGTAGTGCCGACTAAAGAGCTGCCAGCTGGCGCTTCATTCAGTCGTTTCCCGTGTCATCCAGTCAGTATCGTTCAATATCGATCACTCATTTTCCTTACTTCCTTCATTCTTTCCATTTCTCACGCAGGGTGCATGCTATGTGTAACGTGTCATCCATACCAACGGCCAAACTGGCCTACTCTTCCGAAAGTTGGTGATGGGATTTTACGTGTGTGCAAGATGTTATGCATGCGTTCACACACGGAACCTCGGTTTATAGTCTCATTCGAAGGACTGTATGGGAAATGGAGTCAGAACCAATGTTAACTCCGAGGGAAAAATCCCCCTGTACCGAAACGCCCCGGCGGAGGTTCGAACCTGCAACCCCAGGATCACCAAGATTACGAGTCAGGCGCTCTACCAACTGAGCTATTCCGGCTCCGGCTCTTTACATTAAAAGGAAAAAAAATAACACCAAGCAAATTCACAAAAACTAGCAATGAAAACCTCAATGAAATTCAATGAACGATTGAGACATTCATCAAAAATAAAATTTAAAAAGCCCAATCAGAAAGCACTGACAAACACAACACATGAAATCTGCATGTCATTCGCTCCGCGCTGAATGAATGGGATTACATAGAAATACAGTGACCCTTTGGCTTTTGCGCTGACTTATCGAATCATAAACAGCTGTTGTGTCATTGACTACACTCCAGGATGTTTTGTAATCTTGTTTTACTCTGATCTTTGGGACTTTTTTTTTTCTTTTCTTTTCTTTCTTTAATAAAACCAGTGGCCATCTAGGTATTGTCCCAAGTTCATCAGTAAAAAAGACAACAAAGGGAGAAATAAAATACACACCTCCAAATCCAGATACCTATCATACCCTCTTCCTAAACCAGCACTAAAGCCATGGACTGACTTCACACACATGGTCACAGAAACTGCCATTCCAGGGAATGCCACATGGAAATAAAATTCATGGGGGGGGCGGGGGGGGGGGGGGGATTGTCATCCTTTCAAAAAAAACTTCATAAATGCCAGAAAGAAATCAAATTCATTGGGGGAATTGTTATCCATCCCAAAATTTTTTTTTCCTCATCTTCCATGACCTGTGTGACATTTTTCGTACCTCAATCTACCCCCCTTTCCCCCCTTTCACCACCCTCCCAGCTCCACCCCAGTAACACAGCCACATCCATTTCCGAGCTGTTCCAGACTGAGTGCCAGCAGGTCCAGGGAGATGTGGACATCCGATCATCAGAAGGTATACATCAGTGTACCCACAATATACTGCTGGAGGATTTCTCACCAGAGAGCGGCATTCTCCTGTCACACAGTGTACTCAACTGAAAAGCTTCTTCACTGACAGCTGAAGATCATTTGCATTTTCACTGTAGTATTCACATGATTCACAAACCACGACAATCTAACAACTAATACACTTACTGTAAAACCATGAACAAAGAGAGATTTACATATCAGGTGAATTTTTTTTTTTTTTTCAATTTGAGTATATTTGGAGTACTTTTCATTCAACGATGTACAAACTCCACAAGTGTGACAGTACACAGGTCTGATAATGCCACCACCCAGAGGCGGCACTACACTCCTGCTGAATCACTTCATTTGTCCTTGGTAGAAAGTTAACATATACACAGTTCTATACTAGAAATAACTGCTCAAAACCAGAGCCTGAATGAGCAACTGTCCCCTCTCATGTCCACGTACATAAAACCACAGTCCCCATAAACATGCCGACAGAAAAGACTCTGGCACAAACTCACTGGACGAGAGAGAAATCCAAACGAATCACCCAAAGACATTAAAGGCCACATAACATTCATCTCCCTTCTTCCCCCCCCCCCCCCCCCCCCCCCCCCCCCCCCATATTTAATAAAAACGAAAAAAGATGACCATGCTCATGACAGCGCTTGTAGTCACCTTGCTGCCTGCAGCAACTCCAGCGTACAGGCTGGGGCCTGGCTCGACTATCAGAAGCACAGCAGCCGTAGATGTTACAATGACGGACGCCACTCGGTTCCATTTGGTCTGAGGCTTATGACAAGGCAGTGGAGCCGTCATCACTAATGGATACAAAACATTTTAACTGCACCAATATGGTGTCAAATTAATTAGGAATGAACAACGGCGCATCTTTTTCTACATCAAAATTGCTTACCCCTGTTCAATCAAGACTGCACATAAAATGAACGCTCCCAAACTTCACCTGAACGATGGGCCAGAGCTGAAAGAAGATGGCTTCCTACTGCTGGCAGTGGCAGACGATGACACTGACCTTGCTACAGTACACAGCACCAGAGTTCACACCTGCTAACCATCACTTGTGTTTTCTGTAGGCACATCTTGGTTTGCTTCCTATCTGCGATGGAACATACAAGCTGTAGAGTACACCACACGGTGCTATATAACAGGGTTTTATTCATAATATAGTCAAGTATACTATAATACCTACACACAGATAACGCCAAACTTAACTTGAACATCAATGAACGGATTGGTCCCTACCCTATCACTTGAAATTTGGTTCACTTAAAATCTGACTAGCTCCCCCCCCCCCCCCCCTTCCATCCCCCACCCAAAAAAACTTTGGTCCCTTCAATTTGGCTCAGGTCCAAAACACGGTTCAAGGGGGGAAGGGGGGGTGAAAGTGGGGGGTTAGTAGGTGGGGGGGGGTGTTCTCTGAAGGTCTGCTGTCAAGCTCTTCCTAGAGTTTCTTTCTACTGGGGTCAAGCTCACTGGGATCTCAGTCCGACTGGAAAAAGAGGTAAGCATCGCTGGTCAGGAAATGTTGGCAACATTCTTGGACACTTTTTGTGCTGTGAATAACATCATCTGTCTGGTCCGTGTGTTCCCATCCAGCCCATGGCAGCTGGGATTCAAACTCACTATCTCTTGAGTCTTCTCACCATGGAACTATCCATACAGCCAACACTAACAGGAAAACCATGGATACCTCTGTCATATGCTGACAAACAATGCCCAACCTATGCGTATCCAGTCCCTGTCTTTCCTTTATTCCGTGACAAAAACCACATCCACCACATCCGTCTCAGCAGCTGTACAACCGGCGCCAAGAAACTGGATCGATGGTCTCTTGATGGAGTGGTCAGCATCAAACTAGCGACCATATTCAAACAAAGCATAAAAAAACCACTTCACAGCAGGGACTCTGGAGAAGAAAGGAACCAGGAAGTAATTCAAATGCTTTTGCTCCCTGAGGAATGCTAGCATGTATGATGTTACTACAATCTTTTGCTCCCTGAGGAATGCTAGCATGTATGATGTTACTACAATCTTTTGCTCCCTGAGGAATGCTGGCATGTATGATGTTACTACAATCTTGGACAAACTGAAAACAAACCAAAAAAAAATGTGTTAAGGCCACCACCAGCCTCTGGCACTAAGGTCTGTGGCAGGTCAGCGGGACTAGGCGTGAGTTGGCAAGGTGCGACTACTGGCCAGCTTGCTGAATGTGTAGACTGTTGTCAGCAGACACGTCCAGTATAACTGGGGGACACAGCTTGCGTCCTTTCACCACCTCCAGACCCTGAAAACATCCTGAATACCGTCAGAGTCCCTCTATTCTCCTTAGTGTGTGTGTGTGTGTGTGTGTGTGTGTGTGTGTGTGTGTGTGTGCGCATCTGTCTGTCTGTGTATATATGTGTGTGTGTGTGTGTCTGTGTGCGCACCTGCATACATGTGTCTGTGTGTACATGTGCATGTGTGAAGAGAGAAACAGTGATCTATGACCATGCAGCACTCTGGGATTAAACTTCTAATCAAAGCGAGTCACACTGTATCTACATGAGTTAGTAACACCTAGCCATCTGAAAAACAAATATAAAGCACACTTTTTAACTGATTTATGAAGACTCCAGGACCTAATGGGAGACTAAATTCTGACAAAATTGTTATCCCGTTTCTTTTCTGATGCATGGCGATTTTACATTTTATTGTTTTATTCTCAACCATGTTACCTGAATTATTTCTCACAGAAAGTCAAAAAATGTGAATAGCATTGTTTGGCCGCGAGGATCTCAAGTCTTTCCAAGAACATCTAAATATTCAAAGAACAAGGCCATTCTTTAAGTCAGAAGGAGAGAAAAGAAAGAGTTGGGGGGGGGGGGGGGGAACGGGGGCTTGGAAAGCAGTGATTAATGCGAGTATGGTATGAGTTAAACAGTTTAATGGAGGGAGATTGGAATCAGTGTAGGGGTTGGCATGAGACGAAGGTACAGGTATCACTCAAAGAGAGATTGGAGGGAGCAGCCGAGTTAAGAGGTTAAGAGAGGGCATACTGTGAAAGACTACTCTACACGGCCTTGCAACTTGTGTGTTGCACCATCTGATGCAAACATCTTTAATATCAAGTTTCATATTTCAAATAACAAATTTTTTTTTTTTGTCGCTTAGTTTGCTTCTGTACATACTTCTGCTTACAAAACTTTGTGTAGGATTTCACCTTGCCCAACTGTGAGGCTGTTTATGTTAGCATCTGATTTGATGCCCTTTAACATGAGGAATTCTACAATCAAGGAAAAGAAAAAGAAATCCAAACAGAATGCCAGGCATCAAGTAAAGTTCAGAGAGCATTAAATGCCTTCCACTGCAACTGACCTCGCCAGCGTAAGACAGCAATGGGGAGATTTCACACACCACAGTCTCTTCTCCCTTGATGTCATTTTGTCTGCAACACACACTGACATTTAACAACACACATACACACCCAGAGCACATCCATGAGCACAAGCTACAGGTGAATTCTGACAGCTCTTCCTACCAATCACAAGGCAGTTTACAGGATTTGATGAATCACCTATCCAGATGTATAACATTTATAAATAAAACAGGCAGAGATGAAAAACAACGTTTAAGCCGTCTAGTTCCAAATTCATCTTTTTTCTTCCATTCAAAATGCGGCTTCACCTAACACAGATGCAGAACACAGCAGACACTGCAAACATGGAGACTTCCTCAAAAAATGTTCCAAGCTTGATCATATCTACTCAACTAAAACATGCATACAGTACACTATCAAAAGACATGACCCAACACAAATTGATGGTAATCAAAGACAGTGAAGCACTAGGTCCTGTGATTAACCCTTTGAAAGATGGACAATATGTTACCCATGTTCCAGTTTTCGCATCGTCATTTGCCAGCGTACCTATCTCATATTCACCAGCTTTGCAACCAAACTGATCCGACTACATGAAAGGTGGCAGAGTTCCAGCACACCACAGTCAGGCAGCTGATCCCCTTACATCAATTATGCATGACCAGTGAGACATCATGACGCCCTATTATTATCATTATTGTAAAGAGCACTCATGCAGCACCTGTCCTCAGTTTGAGACCAAGCTCTCACTGCTTTACAATCCACACTTTCCTTAACACTTAACACTACGGGCTGCCTACTTGGGTAGAGCTGACTGAAGAGCTGCCTGTTGGCGCTACATTCAGTCGTTTTCCGCATCATTCAGTCTGTATTCAGTCGTTTTCTGCATCATTCAGTCTGTCAGTCAATCAGTTTTTCATTCATATTTTCATTTCTTTGGTGCATGCTATGTGTACATGTGTCAACCATACCAAAGGACTAACTGGCCTTCCCTTCAAAAAACTGGTGATGGGATTTAATGCATGTGCAAAATGCTATCTATGCATTTACACATGGAACTTCGGCTCATACTCTCATTCAAAAGACTTTTGGGGGAAGTGGAATTGGAACCAATTTTCTAAGGGAGAAAAAACTCTGTACCAAAACGCCCCAGCAGTGATTCGAACCCCAAACCCCAGGATCACGTGTCTGGCATTCTACCAACTGAGCTATTCCGGCCCTACGGAGTCCTGTGTCAAGATCATACACTGGCTGTGAGGCAGTGGCTGTCCCCTGTAACACTTGCACTCTCAAAGTGGGCATTTCAAATGGAGCATTTCCAACAAATTTTGCTTAAGAGCCAAGTCCACTGACAGTTGACTAACATGCTCTGTGGATGTTTATCTTGAACTGGCATAGAAGGTGTGACATGTTGTCACTCTGGGGGGGGGGGGGGGGGCATGAGAGTGGGGAGCATGGCAAAATCATTCTGTGAACTTGTTAGCCACATGCAGAGCAGAATGATGGAAATGCGTTTGTTTTCATCTCGGTTCTAACTCCGCGATGTGAGTATTAGCTTGCTTTTTGTCATCTCTGAGCTATTCTCACCAACGAGATGTCAAATGCAAATTTAGAAAGGATTCCAAAAGGGCATTAACTCTCCAGCAGTCAACAGGTCACACTTCCCACTGTCACTCATTTTCGATTCCATGGGTCTTTTCTGAAATACATTTTTTTCATATGAATTTTTGATAAAATACTTTCACTTTTTTCTTTCAACTGAAACATTACCTTTATACCCTATCCAGCTTCCTCCCCTTCTCTTTTCTTTTTTAATCTCAGCTCAACCTCGATCCCAACCACCAGCTCAAGATTCAAGTTAGTGTCAACTTTATATAAAAGATAAACGAACAAAAGCAGGGGACTTGACTCACCCAATGTCTCCGCCATTCATCTGGCTGCAGACCAGTGGTGGTGAGGTGGAGGTGACAGTGGTGAAGGTGGTCGTCAAACATTTGCAGGGACACCCATGGTGAAGAAGGCAGTCAAATTCACATATCACAGTTGCCATGGGAATATGAAAAATGAACGAATCACAGAGCTACAGAATGTACACATATCAGACATGGAAAAACTCACACACACACACACACACACACACACACACACAGGTGCACACACACACACACACACACACACACACCACACACACACAGGCACACACACACACAGGCACACACACACACACACACATGCACACAGGCGCGCACACACACACAGGCACACACACAGGCACACACACACACACACACACACACACACACACACACACACACACAAACACACACGCACACAGAAAGAAACTATCCCATCTGATTAGAACGTACAAGAGCAATACAAAGTAACCGGCGTCTTATCATGTGAAACGTAACACATTCCAGTACATCAGCTTGTCCTTCATAACAATTCCTGACTTCCCTCCGCTGTCCAGTCTCTCAAAGGCTGACAGATGAACTGACTCGCTGACAAAGGATTTCTATCCAGCTGATACAAATGAAAATTAACGGCCAGATATCGGCACATGTATTACTACTTTCTAATTTTAGCCCCTCTTACAGTACAGATTGCTGACCAGAGCTTGAAAGAGTTCCCAGTCCTGGACCTTCACTTCATCAGTTCTGGCACAGTCTATCATTCTGATGTCAACACAGAAGCTGCCACCAGGTGTTCCCTGCCTGACCGCCTCTTCTCTTGCCTGGGGGGTCCAGGTGGGAGCCTGTCTGTTGATACTTGACACTGGTCTTGATCGTATGCACCCAATCCACTGCAATATGCCTCTCCCAGTTTCATGTCTACTGGTCTTTGCTGCGTCTGGTTCCACAGTTCTGTATTCTCTCTCATGGAGGTGATGATGACGATCTACAGTTTGTCAACAGAGTTCTGGTTATCTTCATGTCTCGGCTTCAAACAACAGCACCGTCTTCACAGCTGGATTTATATACTGGTTCTCAATATTCTTGAGCTGAACGTGTTCTCGAGCTTTAGGAACGCTGCTCTGGTTTTATGATCCTTTCTCCAACATTGACATTAGTTGGACAATTATGCTGCTCAAGCAGGGGGCCGGAATACCTCAGTTGGTAGAGCGCCGGACTTGTAATCCAAGGGTTGCGGGTTCGAATCTCCACCGGGCCGTTTTGGTACAGGGGGATTTTTCCCTCGGAGTTAACACTGGTTCTGACTCCATTTCCCATATAGTTCTTCAAATGAGACTATAAACCGAGGTGCCGTGTGTGGATGCACGCATAACATCTTGCACACACGTAAATCCCATCACCAACTTTCAGAAGAGAAGGCCTGTTTGGCCGTTGGTATGGATGACACGTTACACACAGCATGCACCTTCCCCGAAGATGGGAGTATGGCTGCCTTAATGGCGAGATAAAAAATGGTCATGCACACAAAACTCCACTCCCTTTGTTGGGTAGATGGGATTAATACTTGCCTGTCCATATAGGGAGTGTCCGCAGGAGTATCAGCCTGCGTATGCAGAAGAAGAAGAAGAAGAAGAAAAAGAAGAAGCTGCTCCAGAAGATGAAAGGCTCCACATCTTCCAGTGCAGCCCTTAGAGCACGACTGGTTCTGCTTCAGCAGCACTGACTCTCGTTGTCTTTGCTTTCCTTTCATGGATGTCGAGACCCTCTTGTGATGAGACGGCTGCCAGTACTGTGGTCTTATCCTGCATCTGCTGGTGGTTGTTTGACAGCAGAGCCAGACTGCCCGCAAAGTCAGTCTTCTGTCTGTTTCAGATTGTCCACTGAACTCCATCACTCTGCAGCTCTGTTACTGGACAGCTCTGTCACTGATCTCATTATTCAGTCAATGGCGAGGACAACTAGGAACGGTGAGAGCAGAGGTATCTGTCTGACCCATGACTTGACTGGAGGCTTTCTTGACACTCAACTTTCATGGATTACTCTGCTGTTCATTCCGCTGAGGGAGTCTTTGATCAAGTGGACTAGTTTTGTATGCACATCATTGTGTCGCAGTAGTTTCCAAAGTGTTTCCCTGTCTACACAGCCCAATATATACCACATGTACTATCCTTTTATGTCAGTTTTTTTTTTCAGAGATACCAGTCAAAATACACATAAACATGAAAAAACAGAATGCAAAATGACTCTCATTTAGTACACAACAGACAGGTGAACTTTGAACAAACATGATGTCTTTATACATCTCAACTTACAGTCACAAGACATGCGCACAGCAAACAGAATGAAAAATTACCCTCTTTTAATACACAACGGACAGGTGAACTTTGAACAAACATGATGTCTTTATACATCTCAACTCACAGTCACAAGACATGCGCACAGCTGTCACGACCGACCCCTGGAGGTCTGCCCTGACAGGATCGGTCTAGGTGGGAGTGAAGGGAGTGACTGACCTCATACGCTCCGCAAGAGACCACACAATAAAGATTACGATACAACACCCCATTTATTCACACCAGCAAAATAAACATTCCAACACACGCACCATGCACGATCACAATCAAGCACTCCAACGCACACAACATGCACAATCACAATCAAGCACTCCCACACCCACAACATGCACGATTATAAATAAATATTTCGCCATACGACGTACACAATCACAATTACAGCATTCCAGCACATATGACATATACACAATTATAAAGAAATATTTCCAGTATTGACCCTTTCTCACACCATGGAGTGCGTCCACACCCCTGCCCCTGTCAAGTCTGCTGGGAGCACCCTGTCGCACTAGGTGCTCCGAGCCGGGTTGGTTCTCGCAGGGAGTCGCTCAAAGCCGACACCCTCGACTCCCAAGCGGGCAGTGAAGAGCGTGTCCCGGGGGGGGGGGGGGGGGGGGGGGGGGGACGTAGCTGTTACTGGAGGTCCTGGACGGGGGTCCAGGCGGCCAGTCAAGACGGCGGGCTCCTCTAGCAGTCCACGGTCCCGACCAAGGCGTGGCCTCGACCAGCGCGTGGCACCATCCCGTCCGTGGTCTCAGCCAGAACGTGGCCTCGACCAGCACGTGGCACCATCCAGTTCGTGCTCCAGGTGAAGCCCCGAGAGGGGGGAGGGCGTAGCTGGGAGGAGGAGTCGAAGAGGAGGGAAAGAAGAAGGAAGGAGGAAGGAAGAAGGGTACAGCTACCCGTGGGTGACCCCGAAGAGGCGGGTCAAAGGACTCTCTCTACCCTCTGTCCAGTCGAGAGGACAGAGGCGAAGATGCGGAAACAGAAGAAATGATGTCCCTCTCCTACAGGCCGACTGCAGGAATTGAAAGTACTGACTGTACTCTCGACGATAAGGTAAAGAACCAGGACTGGAGCAGGCGCCCCAGAGACATCTTCCGCTCGAGTGAAGAGCTAACCTCCCTCAGCAACGGCGGCCAACATGCCATGCTGCGTCACAGAGTGAGCATACTTCAAACTAAAAGAAACGAAGCACGTGCGACAGGTAAAAAGACAGGCGAGAGGCCGATAGACAGAAAGTTCGAGAGAAAGGTACGGCCACCCGTGAACTTGCAGGATGAATAGCACGGGCGGTGGAATTAGAGAGAGAGAGAGAGAAAGCAAACCGAAGTTGAGCTGAACCACACCAAGGTGCAACTGCACCACAAGCCACCCTAAGGGACGGATACACCACAACAGCAACGACAATAAACAAATAAGTAATTCCGCCACCCTAGGTGGGTCGAACGTCGTAGGCCTCGTGACAAACTCGTGACAAACCCCCCTTCTAAAAGCATCTGTTTCTCTGAGATACAGTGCTCTTTGAACCTTGTCGCATGTGCAACTTCACAACAATGGGACCGAACCCAACTCTCTGTGATCGACAGAGTACGATGAATCCAATACAAACATTCCACGATAGAATCACACGGGGAAATACATAATACTACATTTATCAAACAACTAAGCAAACCTTCCAACCATGAAAGTAACAATCCGAACCACTGGTGATTCGCTACCGTTAACATCACTGAAGTGAAAACTGTCAGTACACCTGATACAAAGACCAAAAGGGGATATAACCCTGGTTGAGGGGAAGTGTCCCTCTGAGCGATTTTCCAATGTGCTGACTACGGAGCTCGGCTAAGATAGTCAGCATCCGTATTACAGGAACCCTTGATATGACGGAAAGTGAACGCATGACTCTGCAGCTCACTGCCTAACTCATGAGTCGACGACTGACTGGCCGGATCCGGTCCAAGCATGGAGAGGATGATGATCGCTCTCCAGTACAAACTTCGGCCGTACTTCTTCTTGGGCACGCCAGTGCGCGTCCAAATCTGCCTGAGAGATTCAGCAACAGTAGGGGCATCGATAGTCCCAAGCGGGACAGCCTCTGGGTGTCGACTCGCAGATTGTACCACTACCGAAGTGTAGCGGTGACCGCGATCGGATGGGATTAATGGGTCCCACCAGGTCGACCCCAACCTTGCTGAATGGCTCCCCAACCCGTGGCACTGCCCCTAGGGGAACACGCGTCAAGCGACCCTTAGGCGTTGTCCGTTGGCAGACATCGCAACTGCGGCAGTACTGCCTAAACGGGTGAGTTCATCCCTGGCCAAAGAAGTCTTGTCTTACTCGCTCGAGAGTCTGCTTGGAGCCCATATGACCTGCCATGGGGGGATCGTGGGCCTGCCGGAGAAACAGATTCCCTCAAGCTTTGGGGAACGACAAGCTGCTTGGCCACCCGATCTGCCTGAGTGGAAACCCTAAAGGGATCCCTTGTGGAGCTTGAAGCTCACCTTGGCGTGTCGGGCAGACTGAGCGGGGCGATCCACAAGTTGTCGTAGGCGTTGGACATCCAAGTCCTGGCCCTGAAGACGGATAATGCTACCCAGGATCGGCCCTTGCCAGAACCTCGTCAGAGATCGGCTTGAAGAACGGGACGCAATTCCTGTTCCTGCTTCTTAGCTTTGGCGCGTGTGGTGACTCCCACACACGCCTGTACGGGCAAATCCGTAGACACGGATTGACTGCGTCCGTCTGCGAAGGTGATAGTATTCCCTATGAAAAGGGAATACAGAGGTCGCTCCACGCGATGGCCCATACTTCGCCACAGAAGTAGGGGGTGGAGTTTAGAAACGAGTACCGAAGGGCGGGTGGAGGTAAACCCAACTCCAACCCGACACATCATAACTAGCGCCCCCCCGGGCCTTAGGGGAAACTAAATCCTTATCCACAAAGAGTGTTGATGCTCCCGAATCCTGATGGTGTCGACAAGGATGAACCAACAACAGAAGAAACACTGGACACTCTGTACCACCAGAAGCTTGGATAGACCCACGTTAGCCGAGGCGCGGGGATGTGGGAAAGGACTAGCCCCATGACTACCAGCGGCTCTAGGGCAATCTTTCCTGATGTGGCCAGGACGACCACAAAGAAAACAAAATCGAGGTGCTGAGGTCCCGATGGACTGCCTCCCTTTTATTCGACCCGCTAGCAGTCGTCGGCGCCTTTCGCCACTAAATCTGTGGAGGGCTTCCTCTCCGTATCTGGGCGATGCCCATAAGCCCTGCGAGCTTCAGCAAACACCTCAGCGGTTGTGATCGCAGCGCGAAATCCTGAGGTGCTGTCTCGCCTATCCGGATCCTCAACTCTGGGGACACAGTGTTGGTGAGCTGTTCAATGAGGATCAGATCCCCCAGCTCCAACTTAGCTAACTGACGCCAGTCCCCTAGCGTCTTGCGCAGCCTATCACCAAACTGCACGAAGGTCTCATCATTATTCTTCTTCATGGACCTAACTTCCCCCTGTAGGTCTCTGGGGTAAGGTGGAACCGCTTACGCAGAGCCAACTGCATGTCTGCATAAGACGCACCTTCATTTAGAGTGAGCACACACTCCTTGCAGCACCAGATAATCCAGAAAAAAGGTGCATAGCCTTTTGCTCCTCAGACAATTGGTATGAACAAGCAACCTTGTCGAAATGCTCTAAGAACATATCAATGTCCTCACTAGGTCTGAACTCTGGAAGCTTTAATTGGGGCCTCTAACTCTATCACCTGCCTGGTGATTAACCCTGGTTTACAGAAGCGGGAGGCCGCGAAAGAAGTTGTTCCATCTCCTCCCTACGCAGAGCCCCCATCCTGTCTAGTTCTTCCCTACGGGGGGCTTCCTGCCTGTCAGCCTCTTCCCTACGCCGATCCTCCTGTCTGGCAGCCTCCTCTCTACGCTGAGCAGCCTCCTCCCTACGCTGAGCCTCCTGTCTTAGCAGCCTCCTCCCTACGCTGAGCCTCCTGTTTAGCAGCCCCCTCCCTACGAAGAATAGCCTCTTCCTTATGCATAATCTCCTGTCTGTCAGTCTCCTCTCTCGCAGAGCAGCCTCCTCTCTGCGCTCTTCCCTACGGAGCCTTGCCTCCTCTCTGCGCTCTTCACTACGCTGCCGCTCCAGAAACATAAGGACAGAGGTGATATCCTGAGCGGGGTTCACCCCTCCCGACACAGGAGGATGACCCGTCTGACCGTCCCTTGGGTCTCGACTTTCCCCTAAGGAAAGTCTTCTGGGGCATGCCCTTACGAGGGGAAGCCTGGAGAGGAGAAGGTTTCGGTCTCTGCGACTCAACAGAAGCCCACAGTGCTTCGCTATACTCTGACGCTTCCGAGCGGAAGTGCCAGTCGGGGTCTCGACAGGGAGACCCCCCCGCGAAGAGGTAGTAAAAGTACTCACTGGACTCCTGCTACAGCACTGGAATAGGTAGAAGTTACCGTAGTCGAAGTACTGGTACTAATAGTAGGGACTACAGTAACATTTTGAATACCCTTCTTCTTCGACGCCCGCGTCGCCATACCACCAGCGCCAGACGTCGCCATGACAACAATATCCTACAGTTTTCCAATACAGGGGAAAAAAAACAATTCCACTAGAAAAAAAAAACAAATATTTTAGGGGCGTGTGTATATGTGTGTATGTGTGTGTGTGCGTGTGTGCGGACAAGTTCTGGCTGCTCCCACTCTGGCAAACACCGCGCTCTACAGCACGAGCAACAGTGCGGTGGGGCTCACCGAAAAAAAAAAAAAAAAAAAAACTTGTCCCGGCTGCCCCCACTCTGGCAACACCGCGCTCCACAGCACGAGCAACAGTGCGGTGGGGCTGGCCGGAAAAAAAACAAAAAAAAAAAACTGGCAGACGGAATCCGGAGAGAGGAAAAAAAAAAAAAAAACACTAGCGTCCGATACAACCCCCTGTACTCAACAACCGGTAGAGAAAAAAAACAAGAACTGGCTAAATACAAAACAGGAACGGAAAACTGAGCGGCAACAGAAGGGCAAGACTTACGGCCGTACCTGCGTGAGGTACCGGCGGAAGGAGGTCTGGACGCGGTCGACTCCCTCGGTCTCACCTCGACTCCGAGTCACGCCGGATGTTCCTCAGGCCACCAAAAGGACTCCCTTCACGCTAGAGTCACCCAGCCAACCCACCACGAACAAACACGACAAACTGACTAAACATATACAAAACAGACAAACTAAACAGGTACTCTGCGAAACGAGAGAGAGACAGCCAGAGCCTTCACATCCCGGACGAGCCCCACAATTGTCACCGACCGACCCCTGGAGGTCTGCCCTGACAGGATCGGTCTAGGTGGGAGTGAAGGGAGTGACTGACCTCATACGCTCCGCAAGAGACCACACAATAAAGATTACGATACAACACCCCATTTATTCACACCAGCAAAATAAACATTCCAACACACGCCACCATGCACGATCACAATCAAGCACTCCAACGCACACAACATGCACAATCACAATCAAGCACTCCCACCCCACAACATGCACGATTATAAATAAATATTTCGCCATACGACGTACACAATCACAATTACAGCATTCCAGCACATATGACATTTACACAATTATAAAGAATATTTCCAGTATTGACCTTTCTCACACCATGGAGTGCGTCCACACCCCTGCCCTGTCAAGTCTGCTGGAAACACCCTGTCGCACTAGGTGCTCCGAGCCGGGTTGGTTCTCGCAGGGAGTCGTCAAAGCCGACACCCTCGACTCCCAAGCGGGCAGTGAAGAGCGTGTCCGGGGGGGGGGGGGGGACGTAGCTGTTACTGGAGGTCCTGGACGGGGGTCCAGGCCGGCCAGTCAAGACGGCGGGCTCCTCTAGCAGTCCACGGTCCGACCAAGGCGTGGCCTCGACCAGCGCGTGGCACCATCCCGTCCGTGGTCTCAGCCAGAACGTGGCCTCGCCAGCACGTGGCACCATCCAGTTCGTGCTCCAGGTGAAGCCCCGAGAGGGGGGAGGGGTAGCTGGGGAGGAGAGTCGAAGAGGAGGGAGAAGAGGAAGGAGGGAAGGAAGAAGGGTTTCAGCTACCCGTGGGTGACCCCGAAGAGGCGGGTCAAAGGACTCTCTTACCCCCTGTCCAGTCGAGAGGACAGAGGCGAAGATGCGGAAACAGAAGAAATGATGTCCCTCTCCTACAGGCCGACTGCAGGAATTGAAAGTACTGACTGTACTCTCGACGATAAGGTTTAAAAAACCAGGGGTGGAGCAGGCGCCCCCAGAGACATCTTCCGCTCGAGTGAAGAGCTAACCTCCCTCAGCAATGGCGGGCCAACATGCCATGCTGCGTCACAGAGTGAGCATACTTCAAACTAAAAGAAACGAAGCACGTGCGACAGGTAAAAAGACAGGCGAGAGGCCGATAGACAGAAAGTTCGAGAGAAAGGTACCGGCCACCCGTGAACTTGCAGGATGAATAGCACGGGCGGTGGAATTAGAGAGAGAGAGAGAGAAAGCAAACCGAAGTTGAGCTGAACCACACCAAGGTGCAACTGCACACAAGCCACCCTAAGGGACGGATACACCACAACAGCAACGACAATAAACAAATAAGTAATTCCGCCACCCTAGGTGGGTCGAACGTCGTAGGCCTCGTGACAAACTCGTGACAACAGCAAACAGAATGAAAAATGCCCCTCTTTTAATACACAACGGACAGGTGAATTTTGAACAAACATGATGTCTTTATACATCTCAACTCACAGACACAAGACATGCGCACAGCAAACAGAATGAAAATGACTCTCATTTAACACACAACAGACAGGTGAACTTTCAACAAACATGATGTCTTTATACATCTAAAACTCACAGTCACAAGACAAGCGCACAGCAAACAGAATGAAAAATGACTCTCATTTAACACACAACAGACAGGTGAACTTTCAACAAACATGATGTCTTTATACATCTCAACTCACAGTCACAAGACAAGCGCACAGCAAACAGAATGAAAAATGACTCTCATTTAACACACAACAGACAGGTGAACTTTCAACAAACATGATGTCTTTATACATCTCAACTCACAGTCACAAGACAAGCGCACAGCAAACAGAATGAAAAATGACTCTCATTTAACACACAACAGACAGGTGAACTTTCAACAAACATGATGTCTTTATACATCTCAACTCACAGTCACAAGACATGCGCACAGCAAACAGAATGAAAAATGACTCTCATTTAACACACAACAGACAGGTGAACTTTCAACAAACATGATGTCTTTATACATCTCAACTCACAGTCACAAGACAAGCGCACAGCAAACAGAATGAAAAATGACTCATTTAACACACAACAGACAGGTGAACTTTGAACAAACATGATGTCTTATACATCTCAACTCACAGACACAAGACATGCACACAGCAAACAGAATGAAAAATGACTCTCATTTAACACACAACAGACAGGTGAACTTTGAACAAACATGATGTCTTTATACATCTCAACTCAGTCACAAGACATGCGCACAGCAAACAGAATGAAAAATGACTCTCATTTAACACACAACAGACAGGTGAACTTTCAACAAACATGATGTCTTTATACATCTCAACTCACAGACATAAGACATGCACACAGCAAACAGAATGAAAAATGACTCTCATTTAACACACAACAGACAGGTGAACTTTCAACAAACATGATGTCTTTATAAATCTCAACTCACAGTCACAAGACAAGCGCACAGCAAACAGAATGCGAAATGACTCTCATTTAACACACAACAGACAGGTGAACTTTGAACAAACATGATGTCTTTATACATCTCAACTCACAGTCACACAGAGCTGCCAACCTGCTCATGCGGCTTACAGTAGCATTTCACAATTTTCACAGTAGCATTTCCAATTTGACAGTAGCAACTTAATTTTGCGCGCGTTCTAAAAAGAAATCGGGCCTATAACCAGTTTTACGGACCACATTAAAGCTACAGTACTCTTAGTATATCTATAAATGTTATTATACAGAGATGAAGCAGAGGAAGAGGGCAAATTGTAAAAAAAAATCTACGTGCTACAGTAAAACCGAAAGCGGAAATGCAGTTCCGACAGACCGATAGAGACGTTACTTAGCGCTGTCCAAACAAAACGAAAGTATATTCGAATTTTTTTGTTTCGCCGTAGCAATTTAATGATCGTAGTAGCGTCGTAGCAAGCATTCTCTTGGCGTAGCAAACTACGGCGATATCGTAGCAGTTGGCAGCTATGGTCACAAGCGCACAGCAAACAGAATGAAAAATGACTCTCATTTAACACACAACAGACAGGTGAACTTTGAACAAACATGATGTCTTTATACATCTCAACTCACAGACACAAGACATGCGCACAGCAAACAGAATGAAAAATGACTCTCATTTAACACACAACAGACAGGTGAACTTTCAACAAACATGATGTCTTTATACATCTCAACTCACAGACACAAGACATGCGCACAGCAAACAGAATGAAAAATGACTCTCATTTAACACACAACAGACAGGTGAACTTTCAACAAACATGATGTCTTTATACATCTCAACTCACAGTCACAAGACATGCGCACAGCACCACTCCCACACAGTTTTCAAAACACAAGGAGGGCAGCATTGTTTTGTGCATTTCTTCCATGTGTTATCGGTAAATCTGTACCTCTTGGCTGGGATATAAGCGGAAGAACTTCCTTGCGCTGAACTCTGTGAAGTGATCTGAAGCGATCAAAGCTAAGTGAATTTTCGTTGTTTTATTCGTTTATGTCTCACCTGAAGAAGACCTAAGAGGTCGAAACGCGTTGTGTTTTGTCTTGTGACTCGTTTGTCCACGTTCTCTGGGTGGTTCGCTAACATTTATTTAAGATTTGTTTAGATTTCCGCCTGCAGTCATCTCGCTTTGCAACTAAATGGGATATAAGCAACAATTTCCCTCTATAATTACAGCTCTCTTTTGAATTGTGTTCTAAATAAGCGCTCTGTGTGTGTGTGTGTGTGTGTGTGTGTGTGTGTGTGTGTGTGTGTGTGTGTGTATGTGTGTGTGTGTGTGTGTATGTGTGCGTGTGTGTGTGTGTGTGTTTCACACCAGAGCTGGATCAGTCTTAAAAGAAAAATCTTAACTCTTTTTGTAATTGTACTCTTCACCTGTGCTTGTATTCTTCGCAGTCAACATCAGTCAGGTAAGAATGGAAATCAGAACACTACTAGTCTTTAGAGTGTAGCCATGCATCCAAGTCTGACCTCTCCACACTGAGGTAAGGACTGCCATTGGCATGCACAAACTCTGCTCCTGCAGCTGAGGCGTACTGTTGATGAACTTTCAACAGGTCATGGCGGCATGTCGTAGGGGTGTCCTTGGCCGCCCCATCCGCATTCTTCAAAGGGGAAAACTCCTCCTCCCGCACAACATCCCAGACAGCAAAATTCCTGTTGGGGATTAATCAGCGCACACACACACACACACACACACACACACACACATACACACATGCACACACACACACACACACACACACACACACACACACACACACACACACGCATGCACACACACACAGACACATACACACACACACACACACACGCACACGCACACACACACACACATAATCAATCAGTCAATCAATCAGTCCATCATTCAATCTATCAATCTATCTAAAGAAAAAACACAAAACATGCAAATCAGACATGAACACACAAAATTAGTACATCTCCAGGCCAGTTTAGTTATTTTCATTGTTGTCCCAGCTGGACCTTTCAGGGCTGTCACCAAACAGAAGGAGAGTAAAATCATATCCTGATATTAAAAAAAAAGGAGAGCGAAAACATCTTATTACATACACTAAATTCTGAACAAATCTATATCAAATCCGTAACAAATCTATCTACAGCCTATAGGAAGGTAGGACAAGGCCATGCATTTTTCTTTGTTTTTAACCCAAGAAATTTTTTTTTAAAAACACACACACAAACGAACAGACAAAAAAACAACTTAAAAAACATTACAGGCAAACAAACACGGCAGAACGGACAGCTGATGTCTATTCTGGACAGAGAGTACACTGTCACTACATCATCACCGGATTATAACCAAAACCAACACACACACAAAACTTACCATGTACATATCCATAAGAAGAGGGGGGAAAAAGTAAACACTTTGTAGAACAAAGACAGCAGAAAGCGACACAAAGACTTAAAGTGAGAGGACAACAGTACAGAAGAGATCACAATAAAACAGACAGACTGACAGGAAAGACCAAATTCAGACCAATTTCAGGCCCGGAATTTCCAGAAGGTGGGGGAAGAGAAAGACACCATGCACTTATGTCACAGCAAAAGACAAACAGGAACAGAAACACAGAGTAAATGAGAGCGAAAAACAGTTAGATCCACTTGTACGATACTTGAATTACTTTTTAAAGCAAACTAGTTCCTTTTATCCATGTTTTTCAACAAACATTATACGGAATAAATTTTGACAACAAAACAGCCCTGTCACGGTCTCTGATGGTAGGCTGGGCTAGGAACACCATGAACTGCACTGAACTGACATGTGAAAGCGGAAATTTAGGTTCCGTCTGCCCTCAGCTGTGAATGGCATGCTACCCACACAGATTTGTCGGTACTGTCGTGTCGTGTGGTGTGCTTAGGTGTGCATTTCATCACTGCTGAAGAACCCTCCCTCACCTGGCAAACTGGAAGACGTCAAACACAAACTTCTCCATCTTGATGCCGTTGGGGGACGTTGGCTTGATGGTGTTGCCTGCGTCGCTCACGTACGGGATCTTTTTCTTGGCCACGTGGTGTTTGAGCTGAGTCTCC
This sequence comes from Conus ventricosus, assembly GCA_018398815.1. Classification (NCBI taxonomy): domain Eukaryota; kingdom Metazoa; phylum Mollusca; class Gastropoda; order Neogastropoda; family Conidae; genus Conus; species Conus ventricosus. The sequence continues at coordinate 72,343,109 of CM031614.1, forward strand.
TGGGATTCTCTGTGTTGGGAGTAAACATTGCCGTGATTTGATCCAACTGTGTCAGGCAGACTACCTTGGTGATATTCACTGCTGACAAGTCTACACTAGGAGAAACCACACACAAAGCAGAGAGCTATTTCCTTGTTGAAATTGTATGGGTTTTTTTTTTTTAATTACATTAAAACACAATCACAGGTAGTAAGTTTCGTCAAGGTATCCATAAATGGTACTCAAAATCAGCTGAGCCATGAGATGAGCTGGTTTATCAAGAGAGCCTTAGGATCCTTCCTTAAATATTTTAGGGAGTGCCTGAGAGATTTTGTGGGTCCTTCTTGAAGCAGATATTGCACAATATAGATCATAACAAATAAATCAAGGTATAAATCATGAACGGACTTTGATCTGCTTTGAAAACACACACACACACACACTCACACACACACACACACACACCACACACACACACACATAAAACACACCACACACACACACACACACACGATGTAAAGAAACTTATTGACAAAGTCAGCAGAGGCTATCAGAAATTGCTGACACTTGTTATATCCCACATTCCTGAAAAGGGAAATAAACTTGAAGCGAAAACAGAACTTTCAGATAACATTCAAGTGCAAGTTGAAACTGGTCAGACTATCTTGTTAAGATTTTACACCACTGCCAGTAACAATGTGTGGTGCCAACTTCTGAACCAAATTCCTAGTGTGTCCTTTAAGTTTCTAATGTGTGGGGGATGCACATGTCTGCTTCAACGGAAGCCCTGCACACACACACACACACACACACACACACACATATATGCACACATTTCTGTGTATAGACACAAAATACTGCATAACCACACACATACACTGTTACACCTAATCAAGTCACACACACACAGGCAGTCACACAAACTACACTCACCACATTAACAAACACAGAGCCAACTTCACACAAACCTACACTCACCACATTAACACACACACAGTTAACTTCACACAAACCTACACTCACCACATTAACAAACACAACTTCACACAAGCCTCAACACCGACTGACTCACCTACTGGCAGAATGTTTGAGGAAGCCCAAAGGGTGAAGAAATGGTTGCAGATGTTGCCCGCACGGAAAGCCAGTCCTCCGTCGGGAGCTCGTTTCTCGGCGGTGGATAATGGGATTTCACTGTACTCCACCACCTGGTAGCGTCCGTTCACTTTGCACACCACTCCTACTGCCTCCTGGGGAGCTGTCTTCTCCACCACCTGAAACATTCCACCTGCCATCTGCTGTGTCTGTTCTTGAATCTGGCATCTGCTATGTCTGTCTTCTCCACCACCTGCAACATTCCACCTGCCATCTGCTGTCTGTCTTCTCCACCTGATACATTCCACCTGCCATCTGCTATGTCCGTCTTCTCCACCACCTGCAACATTCCCCCTCTGCTATGTCTGTCTTCTCCACCACATGCAATACTCCACCTCTGGCATCTGCTATGTCTGTCTTCTCCACCACCTGCAAAAACTCCACCTGCCATCTGCTATGTCTGTCTTCTCCACACCTGCAACATTCCACCTCTGGCATCTGCTATGTCTGTCTTCTCCATCACAACCCTCCACCCGCATCTGCTATGTCTGTCTTCTCCACCACCGCAACATTCCACCTGCCATCTGCTATGTCTGTCCTCCCACCACCTGCAACATTCACCTGGCATCTGCTATGTCTGTCCTCTCCATCACATGCAACACTCCACCTCTGCCATTGCTATGTCTGTCTTCTCCACCACCTGCAACATTCCACCTGGCATCTGCTATGTCTGTCCTCTCCATCACATGCAACACTCCACCTCTGCCATCTGCTATGTCTGTCTTCTCCACCACCTGCAACATTCCACCTGCCATCTGCTATGTCTGTCTTCTCCACCACCTACAACATTCCCCCTGGCATCTGCTGTCTGTCTTCTCCACCACCTACAACATTCCCCCTGGCATCTGCTGTCTGTCTTCTCCACAACCTGCAACATTCCACCTGGCATCTGCTATGTCTGTCCTCTCCATCACATGCAACACTCCACCTCTGGCATCTGCTATGTCTGTCCTCTCCATCACATGCAACACTCCACCTCTGACATCTGCTATGTCTGTCCTCTCCACCTACAACACTCCACCTCTGGCATCTGCTATGTCTGTCCTCTCCACCTACAACACTCCACCTCTGGCATCTGCTTTGTCTGTCCTCTCCACCTGCAAACACTCCACCTCTGGCATCTGCTATGTCTGTCCTCTCCACCTACAACACTCCACCTCTGGCATCTGCTATGTCTGTCCTCTCCATCACATACAACACTCCACCTCTGGCATCTGCTATGTCTGTCCTCTCACCTACAACACTCCACCTCTGGCATCTGCTATGTCTGTCCTCTCCACTACAACACTCCACCTCTGGCATCTGCTATGTCTGTCCTCTCCACCTACAACACTCCACCTCTGGCATCTGCTATGTCTGTCCTCTCCATCACATACAACACTCCACCTCTGGCATCTGCTATGTCTGTCCTCTCCACCTACAACACTCCACCTCTGGCATCTGCTATGTCTGTCCTCTCCCTACAACACTCCACCTCTGGCATCTGCTATGTCTGTCCTCTCCATCACATGCAACACTCCACCTCTGGCATCTGCTATGTCTGTCCTCTCCACCTACAACACTCCACCTCTGGCATCTGCTTTGTCTGTCCTCTCCACCTACACACTCCACCTCTGGCATCTGCTATGTCTGTCCTCTCCATCACATACAACATCTCCACCTCTGGCATCTGCTATGTCTGTCCTCTCCACCTACAACACTCCCCCTCTGGCATCTGCTATGTCTGTCTCTCCACCTACAACACTCCACCTCTGGCATCTGCTATGTCTGTCCTCTCCATCACATGCAACACTCCACCTCTGGCATTGCTATGTCTGTCTTCTCCACCGCCTGCAACATTCCACCTCTGACATCTGCTATGTCTGTCTTCTCCACCACCTGCAACATTCCACCTCTGACATCTGCTATGTCTGTCTTCTCCACCGCTGCAAACATTCCACCTCTGGCATCCGCTGTGTCTGTCTTCTCCACCGCCTGCAACATTCCACCTCTGGATCTGCTATGTCTGCTCCGCAAGACACACTTCACAACTGTATTCTTATTTCATCTATTCACTTATTCATTTATCTAGCTGTCACCTCAGTGCACTGTGGTTTCATAGCTTCAAAGATGTGGGGTAGTGTACATGGACTTGTCTGTATGTTACGACAACCCCCTCTGTGACACAGGAACTGGGGAGATGGAACAGTCCACCCTTCCAAGTCCACCACTGGCATCCCTGACCCAAAATTCAGGAGCCAGGGGACGAAGGCGGCAAACTGACTTTGAACTGCAAGTGAACACATTTTGACTCCTTTCTGCTTCCACTTATCAAAAACCATTCTGCAGAGCAACATGCGAGAAGATGAAGAGTGAGACCCAAGACATGAGAGGACAACATGAGGATGCAGCAGACAGGCCTGTCCGTGGCCAAGAGAACAGCGGGTAAACCAGGGGACATCATCTGTATGTCAGGGGACATCATCTGTATGTCATTAGTGATGCTCAACACCATCTGACAGGACTTCCAACCAGGCAAGCAAAGGGAACAACTCTATACGCTATAGAGATGGGACGGTCCTGTTTTCAGAAATCCTTTGTTTAGTCATCTTTCCTACGTCCAGCCTGCGTTCTCAAACACAGTGTGTAAAGTATAAGCGAGTAACTGATAGGATGCACACTGGTGAGTTGGATGCGCGCGCGTGTGTGTGTGTGTGTTGTGTGTGTGTGTGTGTGTGTGTGTGTGTGTGTGTGTGTGGGTGTGTGTGTGTGTGTGATATGGTGAGGGAAGTTGAGGAAGAGTGCTGGCACAGAGTGATTGGGAAGGGAGGTGGAGAAGTGTTGGGGAAGGAATGGAAAAGCATCTGTGTGTCTGTTTATGAATGTGGGAGGGAGGGAGGGAGTGCAAGCGTGAGAGAGTGAGTCAGTGTGTGACTGTGTTCATCACTCAAATTTTTATGCCTCTAGTGTTTCATTCTTTACATACTGTGAACTTTTTCCATAAGTTAAAAAAACATGCACATATAACTGAACAATTGTGAGACAGCTAACTACCTTACAAATGATACAGGTCAAGTATCCATACACCTCTAAACATGGTAACTCTCTTCATCCAATGTGATCAAATTCATTTCATTCCCTAAGATTAAGTCCTTTTCTGATGTAAAAACAGATCTCCTCTGAAAAAATATCACCACTTTTGAATCAAAATGGATTACTGTGTTACGTACCAAGGCAAGAAACGATAATTGTTTCTCTCCCTTAATCAAAAAAGAAATTCACAAAAAACAAAACCTATCACAAATTCACAAGGAAAATATGAATCTGTTTGCCAAAAGAGTGATCACTAACATTCACTTCCTTCACACATGCAGAGTGAAAAAAAAACATGACTTAGGCTCTGTTCCTTTTAAGTCAGTGTCCCTGCGGTGTAGGTCTGTGTCAAGGGCGAAGGTCACGAGTTCCTCACCTTGGCCCCGCATTCTGCCTTCTTGGCCACACAGAAGCCAATGAAGACAGGGTCGGCCATTTTGACGAGGATGTTGTCGACGCAGTACACGTGGACATACTGCGTGCCCTGTCGGGCCATCTCCTCCAGCACGCCCTCCTGCTTCAGCGCTCGGTACAGGCCCCCATTCCCATCTGCAGCACACCACTCGGCAGTCACAGCACACCACGCGGCAGTCACAGCACACCACTCGGCAGTCACAGCACACCACCCGGCAGTCACAGCACACCACCCGGCAGTCACAGCACACCACTCGGCAGTCACAGCACACCACATCGGCAGTCACAGCACACCACGCGGCAGTCACAGCACACCACGCGGCAGTCACAGCACACCACTCGGCAGTCACAGCACACCACTCGGCAGTCACAGCACACCACTCGGCAGTCACAGCACACCACTCGGCAGTCATCACAGCACACCACTCGGCAGTCATCACAGCACACCACTCGGCAGTCATCACAGCACACCACTCGGCAGTCATCACAGCACACCACTCGGCAGTCACAGCACACCGCTCGGCAGTCATCACAGAACACCACTCGGCAGTCACAGCACACCACTCGGCAGTCATCACAGCACACCACTCGGCAGTCACAGCACACCACTCGGCAGTCATCACAGCACACCACTCGGCAGTCACAGCACACCGCTCGGCAGTCATCACAGAACACCACTCGGCAGTCACAGCACACCACTCGGCAGTCACAGCACACCACTCGGCAGTCATCACAGCACACCACTCGGCAGTCACAGCACACCACTCGGCAGTCACAGCACACCACTCGGCAGTCATCACAGCACACCACTCGGCAGTCACAGCACACCACTCGGCAGTCACAGCACACCACTCGGCAGTCACAGCACACCACTCGGCAGTCATCACAGCACACCACTCGGCAGTCACAGCACACCACTCGGCGGTCACAGCACACCACTCGGCAGTCATCACAGCACACCACTCGGCAGTCATCACAGCACACCACTCGGCAGTCATCACAGCACACCACTCGGCAGTCATCACAGCACACCACCCGGCAGTCACAGCACACCACCCGGCAGTCACAGCACACCACTCGGCAGTCACAGCACACTACTCGGCAGTCACAGCACACCACTCGGCAGTCATCCAGCTGTCTTGCCTTTTACCACAGCTACTGCATAACAACTGTTACGATCACAAGAGTCATATAATTTCAGTTATCATATAATTTATCAACAGCCAGACCTGAATAATTCTAATTATCACTTTTTTTTTTCAAACTATGATAGTAAGTGATGTATGTAATTCTGATGAAGTGCGATGTAACTGTCAAAACATCAAGTGTTTCAGCAGGTAGTCATAATGTTTGGAACAGCCTCTGCACAACATACACTTTTCTAATAGTACTAGAGCCTGCTGAATGGTGCTATTGTCCACTCCCATGAGTCGATCAGTGTTTGACTTAAGACACAGAAAACAGTATGTCGAAGGGAAGAAGAGAGGGGAGGGGAAGACCTGGGAGGGACCAACAGTGTATGGAGAGTACATCTGGATGAAGCCTTCAATTCAAAATCAGTCATCTGGTCAATGGACTTCTTGTGCAGAGCATAATCTTTCGTAGAACGTCAACTATAATCATACCCTACACTCTGACTGACATATACCAAGCAATGTGATCCCACCTCTGGGCAGGATAAAACACCCTACAAATTCACTCAATAGCTTGTTCTGACCCGATCGGCTCCTATCCAAAGTTGAGTTTCCTACAGGCTCAGTTGGGAAGACTGGGACCACACAGTCCAGTCTCATCCACTAAAAGGATGCGTCTCTGAGAGTGTTGCTCAAATTTCCTGACTACCACTACAGGTGCTTGTATCTCTTGGGCCTGGTTGACGCCGAGATATATTACGAAAGAAAGTGTAGAGTACAGCCCTGTCATGCAGTCTCAGACTGGAATGGAAATCCGTAGCATCATCATCGTCATCCTCATTCTAATCATTCAGCATTGAAAAATATTTTTAAAAATTTTCAAGTGAAAAAAAGAAAACTTCCCTTAATAGCTTACTCTTCCACCCAGGCACCTGCACTGGGGTGTCAACTCACCTGGGGCCAGAGCCAGGTGTCCAGGCTTCTCCAGGATGATCTTGCCATCCAGGGTGAGGCAGGGCAGCAGACCCTGCTCAAAGATGACCACGTGGTCCGGCTGCAGGCCGAAGAACCGGTGCTGCTGGAAGAACTTCTCCGTGGCCTCCTTGGTGTGCTCGCTGGTCATGATGTACCTGCAGCCACAGACACCTGCTGCAGTGCATGCTTTACTGCTGGCCAAGGTGCTTGTTGCTCAGACTGAATGGTATTACACTTATAAACAGGTACACTGCAATTCGTATCAATGACCTCGAGCAGAAAATTCATCTTTGGCATCCATTCGACATACTGTGATGTGCCAAAGTTATATCTTTAATTAACAGGACGCAGGTTTTCTCTCCCCCCCCCCCCCCCCCCCTTCTTTTTTCTCTTTAATGCATATGTCAGGTTCAATTCCAGGAAAACTACACATGCCATTAAGCTGATAACTTCACATGCTGCCATGGTGCACTGCGGATTCCTAGCTGGAAGGTCATGAGTTTCTTTTGAATTTCCTATCACAGCCATCGATTTGTGGAATTTTTCTGCCCTGACCGGCTCCTGCGCTCCGCTGGGAAGACTGGGAGTGCACAATCAAGTCTCATCCATTTAAGTAATGCATCTCTATTCCAGTTTCCAGACCTACACAGCAGGTGTCTGTATCAGGATAACTAAACATGCAGTACAGCCCTGTCATGCTGTCCCAGACCACAATGGAAACCCACAGTGTCATCTTCACCATCTTCACCTTCATTAATCAGCATCTTTTTAAAAAAGGAAGTCTTAAATTCTAAGTCACTTAGTGCCCTACTCTCATGGCGCCTTCAGTTTTGATTTCTTCTCCACGACTGTACCCTCAGTGAGGCGGAGCCAAGGTCGGCGGTGAAGGCGAGGTCAAGAGCACTGTCCTTGGATGGACATGACGACACTCTCTGGAAGAGGACTCTCACGCGGTCCGACTCTTATCATATGACTGAGCAATTATTACTGTCAATTGGGGGCATTCCAGGCAGTGTCCTGTGAATGTCGGACCAGAACAGACAGCGCTGAACAGCACAGAAGTGACTCTCACTAGTCTCAGACAGTGCCACTGAGACGCCACAGAAGTGACTCTCACTAGTCTCAGACAGTGCCACTGAGACGCCACAGAAGTGACTCTCACTAGTCTCAGACAGTGCCACTGAGACGCCACAGAAGATAAGACAGAAAAAAAAAGATACAGGTTCACCATTTCACTATAATTAAATGTTCTTTTCCATTTTAGAAAAAAAAAAATATTGTTTTGTAGTGGGACAGGTCAAAGGCCACTCCTTCAAGCAAGATGGCAGAATGAATGCAGCTCTCATTTTAAGAAACTACTGAAGTGATAAATGAAGGATTCAACACACAACATTTTTATACGATGTAGAGAATATAATTTTGATGGTGCATTTTGCTGATGAATAGCATTAGCAGAAACATACTAAATTTAGCACGCATAACCTAAACACTTATTTTCTTTTTCTTTTTTTTGTACAATATGGTGACAAAATTTTACAAATTGCAGAAATTCATTAGTAGCATTAATGAAAACTTAGTTAAGAAATTAAAGACTGAACTTCATAAACTTTTAAAAATGTATCGATTGTATGTTTTTCTGTGCAAGTCTAAAAATGTGGCCATAACGTAATGTCAGAAGATGACATGAGTGTAATTCCTAGTGTTTAGCCATTGTGCTAATGTTAATAATGTCTAGTCATGAACCTTATCCAAGACTAAAAGAAATAAAAATTTCTATACAGGCTGCCGAACTTTGGGTTAACCCCAATGTCAAATTATCTAAATTAAGTAACTGGGACCAATCAGTCAACTTGTGTTAACTGGAATTCTGGTTTTCCATTCTGGGATAGATTATACATGACAAAACACAAGACCAGACTACAGAATAGCCCTCAATTGTGCAATAAAGTATCTACTGCACAAATCATTATACAGTACAGGAAAGGCTGATATACATCCCTCCACTGAAATATCTGTAGCCAGTGAAAATTTGTGAATGCTATGGCCGAGCAAATCTGATTATACAATAACAGTAAACTACACACACACACACACACACACACACACACACACACACACACACACATGCATGCACATGCAAACATTCATATGTGCATGTATGCACAAACACACACATCCACAAACACATACACACACACATAATGTTGAGACAAATTTCCCAACTGATAAGTCCTCTTCAAACTTGTTTATCTTCATGTAACAATTATCTCCTATGCATTGTTCTTTCCACTCGGCATATGGTCCTGCTCACGGCACCGAAACAGCTCTCATTAAGATTACTGACAACATCCTGCATGCACTTACCATCGTTGACGTCTATGTCCTTGACCTCCCTGACCTATGTTCAGCGTCTGACACCACTGATCGTTTACATCGTTGACGTCTATGTCCTTAACCTCCCTGACCTATGTTCAGCGTCTGACACCACTGATCGTTTACATCGTTGACGTCTATGTCCTTAACCTCCCTGACCTATGTTCAGCGTCTGACACCACTGATCGTGCCATGTTACCGACAAGACTCCACTGAAGCAGAATTTGGAAAGAGAGGGGGTTAGTTACCGCCAAGTACACAGACAAACAGAGTACAGGACTAGACACAATGCATTTCAACCTCTTGGGTCTTCTTCGGGTGAAAACAAGTAACATTTAGGACAGTGACAAGAAGAACATGCAGCCACTTAGCTTTGCTTCTCCTCAGTATTTAAATCAAAATGCAGGAGAAGCGAAGCTAAGTGGCTACAAGAGGTGGAAATGCATTGTCTAGTCCTGTACTCTGTTTGTCCGTGTCCTTGGCGGTAACTAACCCCTCTCTTTCCAATTTTTGCTTCATTTTCCGCCCTCAGTCACTGTTTTGAAACAAGACTCCACTGATCAAGTCTCAGTACAGCATTTCTGGTGCTGCTGAGCTGCACACTGTTCCACATCTTAACAGTACAATGGCTGTAGAAACATAATGTTCCACATCCTAACAGTACAATGGCTGTAGAAACACACTGTTCCACATCCTAACAGTACAATGGCTGTAGAAACACAATGTTCCACATCCTAACAGTACAATGGCTGTAGAAACACAATGTTCCACATCCTAACTATACAATGGCTGTAGAAACACAATGTTCCACATCCTAACAGTACAAGGGCTGTAGAAACACACTGTTCCACATCCTAACTGTACAATGGCTGTAGAAACACAATGTTCCACATCCTAACTGTACAAGGGCTGTAGAAACACACTGTTCCACATCCTAACTGTACAATGGCTGTAGAAACACACTGTTCCACATCCTAACTGTACAATGGCTGTAGAAACACAATGTTCCACATCCTAACTGTACAATGGCTGTAGAAACACAATGTTCCACATCCTAACAGTACAATGGCTGTAGAAACACACTGTTCCACATCCTAACAGTACAATGGCTGTAGAAACACAATGTTCCACATCCTAACAGTACAATGGCTGTAGAAACACACTGTTCCACATCCTAACAGTACAATGGCTGTAGAAACACAATATTCCACATCCTAACAGTACAATGGCTGTAGAAACACACTGTTCCACATCCTAACTGTACAATGGCTGTAGAAACACAATGTTCCACATCCTAACAGTACAATGGCTGTAGAAACACAATGTTCCACATCCTAACTGTACAATGGCTGTAGAAACACACTGTTCCACATCCTAACTGTACAATGGCTGTAGAAACACAATGTTCCACATCCTAACTGTACAATGACTGTAGAAACACACTGTTCCACATCCTAACTGTACAATGGCTGTAGAAACACAATGTTCCACATCCTAACAGTACAATGGCTGTAGAAACACACTGTTCCACATCCTAACTGTACAATGGCTGTAGAAACACAATGTTCCACATCCTAACAGTACAATGGCTGTAGAAACACACTGTTCCACATCCTAACAGTACAATGGCTGTAGAAACACAATGTTCCACATCCTAGCAGTACAATGGCTGTAGAAACACAATGTTCCACATCCTAACTGTACAATGGCTGTAGAAACACACTGTTCCACATCCTAACTGTACAATGGCTGTAGAAACACAATGTTCCACATCCTAACTGTACAATGGCTGTAGAAACACAATGTTCCACATCCTAACAGTACAATGGCTGTAGAAACACAATGTTCCACATCCT
>CM031614.1:72359062-72381562 GCA_018398815.1 Conus ventricosus
TCTGTATTGAAAAGCCCCCAGCATCACAACAGTCATTAAAATGTCAGAAGATGGGGTGTCTGTATTGAAAAGCCCCCAGCATCACAACAGTCATTAAAATGTCAGAAGATGGGGTGTCTGTATAAGTGTATTGAAAAGCCCCCAGCATCACAACAGTCACTAAAATGTCAGAAGATGGGGTGTCTGTATTGAAAAGCCCCCAGCATCACAACAGTCATTAAAATGTCAGAAGATGGGGTGTCTGTATTGAAAAGCCCCCAGCATCACAACAGTCATTAAAATGTCAGAAGATGGGGTGTCTGTATTGAAAAGCCCCCAGCATCACCACAGTCATTAAAATGTCAGAAGATGGGGTGTCTGTATTGAAAAGCCCCCAGCATCACAACAGTCATTAAAATGTCAGAAGATGGGGTGTCTGTATTGAAAAGCCCCCAGCATCACCACAGTCATTAAAATGTCAGAAGATGGGGTGTCTGTATTGAAAAGCCCCCAGCATCACCACAGTCATTAAAATGTCAGAAGATGGGGTGTCTGTATTGAAAAGCCCCCAGCATCACCACAGTCATTAAAATGTCAGAAGATGGGGTGTCTGTATTGAAAAGCCCCCAGCATCACCACAGTCACACTACATCACAGGTCTTCAGAACTCATAGGAAGGGAGGTGGAGGGAGAGACTGAGGTCTAGAAGAGGGGACGGGGAGGAAGGGGGGGGGGGGGGGGGGGGGGGTCTACTATTAAGCACATTACAACTGCAGTTGAAACTGGACGGTCTGAGGACAGCACAGATCTCCAACAAGTTTGAACAGTCCTCTTAACTTCAGTCAAACCCCATCTGAATCTATTCCTATATCTCTCCATAGATCTGCACAACTATCACAGGTTACTGAGCAGTCTGGACCCCAATGATTCCTCAATAAGCAGGATTCGCTTTGTGATTTATTACAGGTATTTTTACTGGTTCTGATTATGAAATACAGACAAAAACATCATCCACTTGTACTATGCACCTTCTCAGTTTTTGTTTGACCGGCAGGACACTCGACGGTCAACATGATCTTGCTCTCGACTTTTATGATGATGACCCGGCTACCTGTTTTCTTTGCCCTTTTCCCCCTCGCCAGGCTTGCCCCTCGCCAGGCTTGCCCCTCGCCAGGCTTGCCCTACTGGTTTTCAAAGTCACTAGAACCACCTCTGTTGTCCCAGCTACACTCTGGTAGCTATCGCCTGCTTCTCACTCTGTTTATTACAGTGCGGTGACTGAATGAATATTCCACCAAGCCCCATTGGCCTTTATCAGTGCCACTCAGGTGACTGCGTATAAGTTGTAGTTTTGTTCTCCCGATCTACGCTAACTCATATACTTTGAGGAATACATGATAAAATAAACATTACGACCCATGCATTTTTCATGAGGTTTGTGAAAATGTTTTAAAAAAAACAAAAAAAAATCTCACTACCTTAAACTGTCACAGAAAGCGCAAGTAAAATTCCTGGATCCACCTTTGATCCAAACCCAAGGCTTTCCTAGGTTCATCTTAGGGCCATATTTAATCTTTCAACAAATTTTCATTAAAATCGGTTCCATAGTTTTTTCTGTTATCTCGCTGACAGACAACCAACATGGGCGAGACCATGATCTCCTTGGTAGAACCACAGAAGGAACAAGTAGGAACTTAAACCCATTGCATTTAAGTTTTAACGGCATTACTCGCATAAAGAATGACACGGTGCCTTTTTTCCCCTTTCGTATCTACATTTTGATAGTTTTGCATCAACAGGTCTCATACAGTACACTGCTTTCTCTCTCTCTCTCTCTCTCTCTTTGCTCTCTCTCTCTCTCTCTCTCTCTCTCTCTCTCTCTCTCTCCCTCTCTCTCTCTCTCTTTCTTTCTAATCAGCATTTGGATTGTTTTGCATCTAGGTCTCATTATGAATCTAACTGCTTGTAAAAATTGATGCTACAAACAAAACTGTAAAGTTTCACAAACACATATATCTCTAATGATTCTCCAGTTCTCTTTCACTTTCAGACAGACAGACAGACAGACAGGACCAATTCTACAGCCTGCTGTATAGTACTTTACAGAACACAGGATGAATACCATCAACCAAAACATAAAATGAACACAATCCATGCATTCTGATAAATTTATATTCTGAGGACCAATGAGAGCTGTGGAAGAGAGAGAGAGAGAGAGAGAGAGAGAGAGAGAGAGAGAGAGAGAGAGAGAGAGAGAGAGAGAGAGATGGGTGGTTGGCATGAACTGAGAAAGAGGACATGGAATTCAGAGAGAAAGCATATACGTGTCGCGCTTTCAGATCTGTTATGCATTTACAAAGTGTTTATTTCCGAAGACGACCTTTCATGATCAATGTGAAAAAAAACTGGTGTTTTTAGTGAAAAGATTCACCCTTAAAAAGTCTTGACTCCTCATTTTCAATGCTAAATCCCAAATTGTACATCTTTACACTTTAATGTTTAATTATGTGTAGTATGGTAAAATGTGTTAAAGTGATCTGCTATAATTTCATTTTTAATGAAACCTTTTCATTACAAGACATGAAATACATACAATTTTCCTAGCTTGAGCTCATCTATTGTTGCATGGCCACAGTTAAATGCATCCTCAAAGTCACTTTGAGGTGATGGTCATTTTGTCTATTGTTCAGAGATCAAGTCTAGTAGCTAATTTTGATTCCAAAGTTTATTCAACAATACCTTAATTTGCTTATCTGTACTGTCTAGCAGATTACGGATAATTATACACATCTATTTTGCAAACACACATAAGCTCACTGTCGTAAACACACACACACACACACACACACACACACACACACACACACACGCGCACACACACACACACACACACGCACACACACATACACACACACCAAACACATCATCACCACACAACAACCCACAAATAGGGCAAAGAAGAAAGAAAACCTGCAACAGTCAAGCCCCTCCCACCTCCACCCATCCACCCCACCCCCACCCCCCTCCCAATCAACTTTAACCTTACCTAACTTCCTGTACTTGTCAAGGTCAGCAGGGTCGGAGTGACGAGCACTGCCACACACCTCTGCAGACAATGTCTCCAGATGATCGTCCGTCTTCTCTGCAGACATCCTTAGTGTGGCGTCAGCATCTTTGAAGTAATGGTTGACCTCCTCCAAGTCCACCACGCTCACTTCATCATACAGCGTCTGTTTTTCACTGTCTGTTAACTTCTCCCAAAACTGCAAGACATGGGATTGTCCCGCGGATGCCAGGCGAGTGCGTAGTCCGTCTACATCCATCGTTCACTGGCAGTGGTTTGCGCTCGGTCCTTTAAGTAGCTGGTCGTCAGAGATGGTGCATTGGTACCTCACACCAAACGGTCCTGGTAATTCACTTTCCCCTTTGTTGAGGTGAATTTATTCAAAACATGACTTATGGTATGTTCCAGTCACCGCAATCTCAATCTATGTTGCACCTGGAAAAGACAATGCCACATATTGTGACAAATGATGAATGTCTCATAAGATGAGTCTTCCTTTCTTATTACAAACACCTCACTAAAGTAATATTAACATCTGCCACATTTTGAATTTGATTGAGGAATACATTATACGAAAAACTTTTTTTTTTCCCAAAAGGAACTGAGGACAGCTTATTTGTTTTTCGCATTCATATCAAGACTTACCACAACCAAACTCATCAATTTTGCAAGAGAAAAAGAAAACAAAACAAAGTTTTTAAATCAATATTCATTTATATTTGTTTTTAGTTTGAACAAAAATGAATATATATATATATATATATATATATATATATATATATATATATATATATATTATATATATATATACGTACCTGCAAACCAGAATGATGAATGCACATGTATATGTGCACGCGCGCGCGCACACACACACACACACACACACACACACACACACACACACACACACTCACACACACACACACACACACACACACACACACACACACACACATAATGAACTAGTATCAGAAATACCCACCTGCATGGAAAGGAACAAAACAAACCAGGTAATGTGTAAGCATATTAAAACTGCAGAATGCAAAACTGTGAATTCATGAACTGATTAAAATACTCATAACATTTCACTCTAAAATCAAAACAAAACTGAATGAAAAGTAAAACAGTAATATCCACAACTTAATGCAAAATAAAAAATAAAAATAGTATACTTCCTTCCCCCTTAAAGTTCCACAAACGGAAGAGAGCCCACAAATGTGTGAAACAGAGGCTGGAGAGAGGCGTTCTTACCATGTGCAGTAAAGTGTAACAGAACAGACACGGATAAGTAAACAATGGAAACCATTCCAAAAGGAAAGACAACTTTTCTAGCCGTCGAAACAGAAAACCTCAACACTAACAGCAAGTCATACATCCTTCCCTGGCAAAAACTACCAGTGAAGTGAGTCGCTCTCACATGATATCCCATGGCCCTATGCTGAAAAACATCGGCAAAATAAAAATGCATGGGGAAAGAAAAAAAACACCAGTGGTCATAAACCACCGCAGGATATCGTCATTCACATCACTGTGCCAGCTGGATACAGGTATGTGGGTCACCTGATTCTGCTGCTGTCTGTACTGTGACTCAGACACAGAGAAAGCACAAAGTAAGCCAGCTGTCTCAGTCAGACCAGATCTCTCTTTTCATAACAGTAGCACTAACAGCACAGCAATAAACAGTATGAATAATGTATGGTACATAGGAGTATATTGTTGAAAACTTGTCTTCAGCCATCTGAAGTCTTGAAGAGCACAATATGTCACTGTTGAACTACACTTGAAGTTGAGGGGGGAGGGGGGTTGTTTGTTTTAGTTTTGTTTTGTTTTTCCTAAACACCACAGAGGTGGGGGGAACAGAAGGAAGGTAGGGAAGGGGGGGGGGGGGGGGTGTGTGGACAGGGAATGAAAAGAGACAGACACACAAAGACAGAGTGAGATCAAAAACAGAAACAGACATGACAGTTAGTTCACTTAGGAAGCGTGTACGATATGAACTGTTCTCTTTAAACTCTGAATTTCTGAAACAGTTCAATTGGAAGCTATGAAAACAGGGAAGAGTCATTAACTGAAATTCCTAACAAACTTGTCAAAGATGGTATTGCTCCAATTCTGCTCTTTTTTGAGGGGTTTTTTCCCCTTCTCTCGGGCCTCGATTATCACCCATTCTGCTACAAATACCACCTCCTCTCGCCACCCCCCCTCCCCCACCCCCCATCTCAAATCAAGTGCTCACACATCCATTTTTTCTTCCTTCTTTTCATTCCAAAATCCAAGTCCACCTTAAAACATACCTGATGACTTTCTGGTACATAACATGTGTACAACTACACAAAGTCCTAGAGATAAGCCATCAGAACAATGCAGAAGATAACACCTTCACCAGCAGGCCTATGACCCCAATACAGCAATATGACCTAGTGCAGTGCCTATGACCCCAATACACCGATATGACCTCCTGCAGTGCAATGGGAACAAAGACGCTTTGGGGACATGATGGGTATCTTGCCTTGCTTTCTTACTCTTCGCCATTGACAAGAGTTATGGTCCCTTATGCAGATCACTAACACTGCTGGACACGACAGTCACCATGTGCCACCAATGAATGTTCAGCTGACAGGACTGCCCTCACCAGTACCCGCATAAGGTAAGGCAATGTTGCTAATAGCCCAGCAAACAGCAAAGGGCCACATCAGGGCTGTCACTGCGTCAGAGTCAACTCACAAGTCATTATCCAACATTTTTTAGAATTCATTCACACAACCCTTTTCAAATACACCTACTAAAAACACACCGGATATTTCATGAAAAATCCTTCTCCCGTAAAAATCTCAGATCAGATGAAAAATGTTGATCTCTTTCAGAAATTTGAAGATCACATCAGGTGGGACATCTCTGAACAAGGTTTTTGTGGAGTCTGCTGTAAAATGTTTATGTCTCACATCATACAAGTCCCAACACTCTAAAAGAATATGTTTCACTGTGAGTGGTACATGACATGGAATGCACCAAGGAGCTTCTGCACCTTTTAAAAGATAAGAATGGATGTAAAACGAGTGGCCTGTAAGCAGACGGCACTAAACTGTCTCTTCTTTGTGGCCACCTCGGGAACATGGTTATTAAGCTCTTTCAGGTTTGGACGGATTTTAATTAGTTTTTATTATCCGTCTGCAAGTGCCATTCCTCTTGCGAGAGGTCTTTGATGTAACTTGTAAGCCTGGGAATTGGGATAGACGATCTGCTCAACTCTTTCTTTGTGGCCCTTTTGGCAAGTTGATCAGCCCACTCATTGCCTTGAATGTCCACATGGCTGGGAACCCAAGCAAAAACTGCCTTGTATCCATCTGATTTCAGAGCGGTGTACAGTTTGAATAATTTCAGCAGTTGCCATATAAGCTAGCTTTGTCGTTGTCTGCTGTTCAGTATGATCGGCCCACAGAGTACACATGGCTTTTTCCTGTGCATGAACCAAATTTAGTGTGTGCTTCAAACTTGACAGTTTGACACCGTCAGCAGCTAAGTGTCGCAAACACACACCCAACCCATGAGCAGGTGGCAGACTGACAGCTGACCAGCAGGAACAATGGTCTGGTTAGGGGGTTGGGTATGACGAGGGGATTGCTTGATCCTTTCTGCTGTAGTTTGTAGAGAGTGACTTTGATGATATGACAGCCCTGATTTCGCCCTCTGTGCTCAGCTGGGCTTAAACATCATGAACCATGAGTCAGCAGGCACTGTCAGGTTCAGCTAGAGCAGTTTGTCCTGTAATAGGAGGATGTGTTTAGACTGGTACCTGACATGTTGGGGGATGGGGTAGGGACAAGAAGATACTTTGGAACTTTCTCACTGATTTTTCCGGAGGGTTGGACTTGGAGACCTCCTTCCATTGGCTGGTTGCTATGCCAGTGCACACATATGAACACACACACACACCACACACACACACACACACACACACACACACACACACACACACACACACACGCACTCATGCATACACACGAACATGCACACACACACACACATCACACACACACACACACACACACACACACACACACACACACACACACACACACACACACACTCATACTTGCAATACAACAGTTTGTGAATTCAAACACTTTGACGCAGACAGTGACCCTAAGGTACTTCATAATTCAATTGTTGCAATGCCAACCAACATCATGTTGATGGTTTAGAATTAAACATTGTGTAAAGTGTGAGGGTTTCTTGTGGGAAACTGGGCATGGGCGATATCAGATGGGCAAACAAACAGTCAGCTGCATTGACTGAGGGTAGTGGGGGAGAAGTGTAAGGCTTATATAACACATCTGTGACTATGTGTATTGGGCAAACAAACAGCCAGCTGCATTGATTGATGGTAGTTGGGGAGAAGTGTAAGGCTTACATAACACATCTGTGACTATGTGTATGCTAGTTGTAGTCAGTCAGCAATGCACATGGACGAACTATGAGTATGCTCGTAGTAGTCATATAAGGTACAAAATTCGTGTTTGCTTTAACCGTAGGTAATTATGGTGGCAGTTAAGTTGCTTTCATTGTTATGATTGGTATTGTTGGGGAATGTGAAGTTTAAAGATATGACTTTTTTGTGCGTTTTTAAAATAAAAATGGATAAAGAAAAGCCTGATGTTAACAGAAGAAATTCTTTGTCAGCTGATCTTGATGATACCTGCAGACAGGGATTCTGAGTCTTTTTCACCACAAGAAAGTGATAGTAGTAGTGAAACTGAAAGTGCTGAAGAAAATCATGTAAACACTCCAACAGTGTTAAACTTTACTTCGTTAGCCAGTGCAAGTCAAAAGACTGACCTTAGTAGGACCAGAGGTGTTTGGTGCTTGTCTTGGACTTGACCAGAGGTGTTTGGTGCTTGTCTTGGACTTGACCAGAGGTGTTTGATGCTTGTCTTGGACTTGACCAGAGGTGTTTGGTGCTTGTCTTGGACTTGACCAGAGGTGTTTGGTGCTTGTCTTGGACTTGACCAGTGGTGTTTGATGCTTGTCTTGGACTTGACCAGAGGTGTTTGGTGCTTGTCTTGGACTTGACCAGAGGTGTTTGATGCTTGTCTTGGACTTGACCAGAGGTGTTTGGTGCTTGTCTTGGACTTGACCAGAGGTGTTTGGTGCTTGTCTTGGACTTGACCAGAGGTGTTTGATGCTTGTCTTGGACTTGACCAGAGTGTTTGATGCTTGTCTTGGACTTGACCAGAGGTGTTTGATGCTTGTCTTGGACTTGACCTGAGGTGTTTGATGCTTGTCTTGGACTTGACCAGAGGTGTTTGATGCTTGTCTTGGACTTGACCAGAAGTGTTTGATGCTTGTCTTGGACTTGACCAGAGGTGTTTGATGCTTGTCTTGGACTTGACCAGAGGTGTTTGATGCTTGTCTTGGACTTGACCAGAAGTGTTTGATGCTTGTCTTGGACTTGACCAGAGGTGTTTGATGCTTGTCTTGGACTTGACCAGAGGTGTTTGGTGCTTGTCTTGGACTTGACCAGAGGTGTTTGATGCTTGTCTTGGACTTGACCAGAGGTGTTTGGTGCTTGTCTTGGACTTGACCAGAGGTGTTTGATGCTTGTCTTGGACTTGACCAGAGGTGTTTGATGC
Source organism: Conus ventricosus (assembly GCA_018398815.1). Lineage (NCBI taxonomy): Eukaryota > Metazoa > Mollusca > Gastropoda > Neogastropoda > Conidae > Conus > Conus ventricosus. Next base: position 72,367,736 of record CM031614.1, read on the forward strand.
TTGTCTTGGACTTGACCAGAGGTGTTTGATGCTTGTCTTGGACTTGACCAGAGGTGTTTGGTGCTTGTCTTGGACTTGACCAGAGGTGTTTGATGCTTGTCTTGGACTTGACCAGAGGTGTTTGATGCTTGTCTTGGACTTGACCAGAGGTGTTTGGTGCTTGTCTTGGACTTGACCAGAGGTGTTTGGTGCTTGTCTTGGACTTGACCAGAGGTGTTTGATGCTTGTCTTGGACTTGACCAGAGGTGTTTGATGCTTGTCTTGGACTTGACCAGAGGTGTTTGATGCTTGTCTTGGACTTGAGATTGGGCAATCAAGTTATAGATACCACAGCTAACCCCGGCATCCATTTTTCATTAAGCATACCATGTTTGGTGTTGATTTCACTATATTTAAGGTTGCTAGACAGGTTTGTTTAGATCTACTGGTTTTCTTGAAGTTTCTTGAAGACAGGCCCAGGCTGGCAGGAAGGTCAGACAGAAGCAGTACCAGTCACAATACTGTTAAGTTACTGGGTTCTTCATCTGCCACATGGTGCTGGATGATTTTTCTACTAGTATTGTCATTCATCTGGAATTATGTGGACAGCCATCAACAGTCCTGCTTTCTTGACAGTAAGTAAGCGAATTGCTGGCAAATTTACCAAACACTGGTGAAACGTGTCCAGATCTAGTTTAACAAATTATGGTGAGAAGGAAACATCGAATGAGGCAAAGTAAGAAAGGTCACTCCTCCTCACTTGTCTCATTTTGTTGATGTTGACATGCTACATTGTGTAATGGGAAACCATGACAATAACCTGCATGAACACTGTCCCTCCAATTTCCCTCTCTCTTCCATTGCCACCCTCTTCTCTCTCACACACACCAGTGAATCACAGACACAGCTTTTGCACCCAAACTAGCTTTCTGACATATCAATTTTGGGATGTTGTATAAATTTTATATATCATCCTTTCATGCATGATCTCTGTCTTTCTCTTTCCTCATTCAAATTCTCCCCCTACCCCCTCTCCATCACATGTGCGCGTGCGCGCACACACACGCGCACACACACACACACACACACACACACACACACACACACACACACACAAACACACACACACACACACACACCCTCGCCCTCATCCCTAAACTTTCTTCCAACTCCCACTCCCCTTTCTGTACATTGTTTTTCCTCACTTTGATTTTGCTGTCGGAAGATTTGGACAGGTGTAGATTTGTATTGATTGCAACATTTTACTATTGGAAGATTTGGACAGGTGTAGATTTGTATTGATTGCAACATTTTACTATTGGAAGATTTGGACAGGTGTAGATTTGTATTGATTGCAACATTTTAGTTTTTTTTTTTTTTTACTATTGGAAGATTTGGGGGGTAGGTGATAAAGGAGAGGAGTAAGCATCAAGAGAGAGAGACGGGAGGGGGGGGGGGGGGGGGTCGGGAAGGGGACGGAGACGAGTAAGCGGCAACGGGGGGGGGGGGGGGGGGGAGGGGAGGGGGGAGGGGAGGGAGCTATTCCCATCTCCACTTGTTCTTCACCCCTTTCTCAACAGTAGCGAGATTTGAATCCCCTTCTTGTAAGAACGGCATGACAAAACTTTACGTTGCCTAACTGGAAAACTTTTTTCTACCAACACAATGGCGCGACGTAGGCTTACAAAGATGGCTGGACCTGTGTTGTCTTCACCGATAGAGAGCGCTTCCTCATTTCCGGTCGTCTGCTTCAGTGCTGCTTCGGTCAAAATACCGCCGATTCAACTGTTCTTCCCCCGAAAACTTTTTTTTTTTTTTTTTTTTTGAATGATGAAACTTGAAAAACGGAATTTCCGTCTGGGACCTTGCCGAAAAAACGGATTTCCGTCACCCAGACGGAAGAGTGGCACCCATGCTTATCAAGGCCCAAGCAGCCCCTAGACTTGGCCTGTTTCAACATTTCCACCTCCCCCCCCCCCCCCCCCCCCCCCCCCCCCCACACACACAACACACACATTCCTCTCATACACACACTCCCTATTTGGGCTAAATCATATTTACTCCTGTGTACTCTTACACTTGAAAATAAAATACAGAAAAGCAACTTTCCTCAAAGTAACCTATCCATAGGTGCCTGCAAGTTTAGGACAGTTGCTTTCCACACTTCATGCAGAAGAGTTCACATGGATAAATGAGGATATAGCCAGCATTTGAATCATCCCTGCATAAGCAGTTTTAGTTTAAATTCATTTCTTTTTCATGCCTTCAGATACGAACCATCATCTTTCTGTTGAACACTTACCTTTATCATCCCACCCATCCCAACCCTTCTTTTGAAAATCTTACCTGAGTGTGTGTGTGTGTGTGTGTGTGTGTGTGTGTGTGTGTGCCTCTGTGTGTGTGTGTGTGTGTGTGTGTGTGTGCCTTTGTCAGTCTCTGTGTGTGTGTGTGTGTGTGTGTGTGTGTGTGCCTTTGTCAGTCTGTGTGTGTGTGTGTGTGCGTGTGTGTTGTACGTAGCGCTTGCAAGCGCATGTGACACGTTCTCAGAATGCTTCAGGCGCGGAGTTAACACTTGATTTGTTGATACCAAGGCGAGTGGCTCTCAAGAAACTTACACTAAACGAAGTGAACTTTAAACTCTGCCGATGTGCAAACATATGTTCGAATTTGCCTCCAACAGAGGTAAACCGGGAGACAGAATAGGGCAGGAGAGTGGATAATTCATAAAGGCACTTGAGGAGCCCTCCACACTTTTGACATGACACTGCCAAATACATACCTTGTAATAAGCTAGGCCTAGGTCGGTAGTTCGTACTTTTCATCAAGCTCAAACTTTGCATCACACGCCTCAAACAGGAAGTATGACGTATCACTACACCGTCGCGTGATGATATACTGCGGTAAGAAATATAGTTCTCGGCAAACCCAAAGTTCTCCTAACTAATATACGTTAAACTTTAAGTATATGTTCAATAATGTAACATATCTAATTCTGCCTTTCTCCCTCGGAAATATGTCTCAGTTGGACTTTGAGAAGAAAAAAAAAAAAGGTGGGACGAACTCGTTAAAATTTCGTCTGCTCTGAACTTGACCTCCATTATGTTATGGTAAACGTTCTTTCCTTTGCAGAAAGACGACACGGTGAGACAACTCTACTGTTACACACTTACCGCCACAGTGCTGGACATCGGCAAAATGTGTGGTGGGTTAAAAAAAATCTCACGGACCGGACGGCAGAGGGAGGGAGGGGACAGGGTTCCCGGAACACACATGCACCCACCCTTACATGTCCTTGTACAAATATTTTGAGACAATTCTGACCCCTTCCTCCAACCCTTCTCTTTTACAAAATTTTGGGAGTGGAGTCCCGCTCTCCCCTCCCCCTCTGCCCCAGCCCCCTTACCCTTTCCTCACACCCACGCCCACACCCACCTACCACTTTTACGAACTTTGGAAACCCCACCCTCTCATGTGACTGGTCCAGACCTGACTCGGACGCCCCCTCTCCTCTATACTAATCCTCCCTCTTGTTCCCTCTTACCTGTCGCAATATTGCCAGAATTAGGCCAGAGCTGGCAACATTATGGGTTATACCAAGACGCCAGAGTCCTTGTCATAATAACAAGGTGTTGGGCCAGAACTGGTCCAATTCTGGCACCTTAACAGAAGCCCAGAAACGGCCTTGCAATAACGGATTGGTACAAAAATCGATTTGCATTCTGGCGACATCAAGCTCCCAAACTGGCTCCGACGTTGGCCCAGCACTGGGCCATTTCTGTTGAGTTGATTGTCGTCCAGAGCTGGCAACGCCAGGATGCTTCCAATTATAGTATGATAAGACACTGGGCCAGAAATGAGCAAGAGTCGTTGACACACTCGCAACAACATTATGGGCTAGAACTGGCTCTGGCATCAGTCCTTCAGTTTGCCAGCTCTAGGGCAACAGTACTGGACCAGTTCTGGTGAGGCAGCAAAGTCAGACTCTTCGCCACAAGGCAAAGAACCGGCACACGGGCAACACCATGGGCCAAAGCTAATGGCCTTATTGGTCCTTTAGTGGGCTAGTCCTGGACACATAATTGCAGTCCAGAGCTGGGTATATCAGCATCTTTGTCCTAATGGCAGTGCTAGTACCTGTGCGGCATTGAGTGCATGTTGTCAACATTATGCTGGTATTGTGGTTGTTTCTTCATTCTCTGTTTCATTACATTGGCCTGAAACTTGCGTCGATCACAGCAAAACATTATGCATAAATTACCACAGTTAAGAACCCACACTTACATTAGAATTAGGTCCATACCTGGAGATTTACACTAATGCTTGACCTCGTGTGTGTTACATTGCGAGCGTTCAGGCCAGCATTTGGTTCGGAATAATTGATACATTAATTGTTTTTACTGGCCTAATCCGTTGCCTAAACACTCCTATTTTAGAAAATAACTAGTTTATTAATGGTAGCCCACAACTTGATTTGGGAGTAATTAGTAAAATTGGCTTGATTTTGCCCAATTAAGAATCAGGCTTGGTTAAACTACTGGTCTGTCTGACAACTTATCCATAGACTGTTATCAAACACTTATTCATGGCCACAAAATATTTTATCAAAATTATTTGCGCGCTGACTGTTTTATGGACATTTGATTTGGCAATACAGGATCTCCACTGGGCACATTTACACTTCATTTAACTTTCGAATCTGAATAAATTGTTGATCGAATAAAAGCAGTAGGCTATGTATGCAGCATAACTGGTACTTAGAATAGACGAAGTCAGTGAAAAATTCAATACATGCTGGGCTGAAATGGCATGTTTCAAATAAAAGAAGAGAGAACAGAGTCATTTAGAAGAAAAAAAATCAACCCATTCCTGTATACAACAATGTCAGCCTTCAACAGTTCAAAGCATAGCAACTTAAGTACTGATGTCACAGGCAAAGAAACCTAAACCACACTGCACGCCTCATCCATTCACTTGATATATCACACTAGTTAAAAGAATAAAGCATAACAGCCACCAACGATTTAGTGTGACAAGAAAGACATGCAGCACTGCAGAATGGACAAACCAATGCACGTGTCACAAGCTCACTACCTAGTTGCCGAAAAAACAGCAGAATAGCTTACGTCATTTTGCAGGCCCGCGCGGAATAGTTTTTTAATACAGTGCCGCCATCCCCAACATTAGAGGAGAGAGAGAGAGAGAGAGTAATCGAGCAAATTCGTCTTTTACTCATGCATTGAATTTATTATAAAGAGTTCTGTCGTTGTGGTAAGCATTTTTTTACGCATGTAACAGAATCAGAGTTCGGTATAAACAGACGGGTTTCAAGTTCACTGAAAATCAGGAGGAGTGAGACTCCATGATGGTTACAGCCTGTGCAAGAAAAATAAAGGAGGGTGGGGGGGGGGGGGGGGGGGGGGGGGGGGGCGGGGGGGGGGGGGGGGGGGGGGGGGGCGAAGTGAGGGCGAAAAGGGGGGGGGCAACAGGGCTGGGAGTTGACATTGACCCGTATGTAGAAGCGACAAATGGAGAGTAGGAATTGGGGAGGAGGCTTGATGCCCGGAGAGGGAGGGGGGTTGTTGTTGATGACAGGGATATACGACATACTAGGTGGAAATGCCGGGGTGTTTATCAGTATAAATTACATTCCTGTCGTGGAATGATCCTCCTCTCCATATTTTCTTCACCACCGTCGTCCTGATCGGTTTGATCAGCCACCTGCGTATCCACAAATCATCTCAGCCCTCAACTCCTAGATGATTGAAGTGGTCCTCGTCGATTCGACGGACGAACAACAACCGTCGTTCACAAACTGCGATGCCTTTGTGGTCCGTGTTTTGTTCTAGGAAGTCTGTACACTTGCTCTTCACCCTGCGAGGATGCCATATTTTCCTTTAGTTCTCCGTCATTCTTTCGATCTTATTTCATTCTTTCCCTCTGTTTCTTTACTGTCGTCCACTGCTTTCTTGAATTTGTGGTCTATTCACCTACAATTATTCAAGACAGTCGATGCACTTCTTTTTTTTTTCCTCAGCTAACCTCGGTTTGATTGGTATGAAACGCATGTAACAGAATCAGAATCAGTGTCCTGACGACATTCTGTTTTAAGCAGTTGGTCGCTCGTAGAAAAGACCTATATGATCAGCGAGTGAGGAAAACAGCTCCATGACTCTACTCTTATGTCAGCAGTACGCAAGTCCACCGTAGAGGAGATTATGAAAACCATCAAAGAAATTATTTTGGAGGGGCAGCAACACGAGTCATGCGACACCCCGTGAAATTTCGACAGAAAGTCCTCCATAAGATTCACAAAGTCCTATTCCATTGTTCACTTGTTGAAATAGGTTCACGGGGCCAGGTAGCACCATGACTAGTTGAGCTCTAGGCTGGTCTGTGGAGGGGAGCCAGGGAAGTGCTTGTGTCACTGTTTCTACCTCCGTTCTTAGACTTAGAAGTTGTTCAGCTATACGCACCATTGTCTTTCTGGGTTGTTTGACCATTTGGCTTCACTGTGTATCTCCAGCCCAGCCTGGTGAGCGAACCGTCGGTATAAATAATGATATCTTATTTCATGTCGAATTTTTCCATCTGCATTCAAATTAATAGCCAAAAAATGATCAAAACCCCCTCCCCCCCCCCCCCCCCCCCCCCCCCCCCCCCACACACACACACACAAACACACAGGCGCGCACGCATGCACACACGCATGCACACACCACCACACCACACACACACACACACACACACACACACACACACAACACATCCCATACACTGTCACAAGCACGCTGGCCGCGCCCATCCACCTACGCACGCACACATATACACACGAGCAAACACACACATGATTATTGTCGTGGCGCAGACAATGGTTAAGTAGGTACCAAGGTCTGATCAGCGCGTTGAGCTACTGCGCAGGTCATATCCCTGTTAAATCGTATCCATGGGACCCTCTTCTTAAATTCTTTTTTAGTCGTTGATTTATTTTATCCATCAACTGTAAATCATGCGCAGCGTGGTCTCCAAACTTAGCAGATGTGGTGTAGCGTATATGAACTAGTCTGCACGCAATGACACCTCCTTGATGAAACCAAACATTCAACCAAAACAGCGCTGAATGAAGATATACCAAAAAGAAAAAAAAAAGAAAGAAAACCTTGTAGCATCTACAACGAGCGTAGAAGAGATCGACTTATCCTCACCCTGGTGCAGAATTTAGTCAGTATCCCCTCTAAAAAAGACATATTACTGAAAAACTTCAAAAAAAAAAAGAGAAAAAAAAGAAGAAAAAAAAAGACAGAAAAAAAGGAAAAGTAAAAAATTAAATAAGGACAGAACAAAAAATGGAAAAAGAACAAGAAAAATTTTTTAAACAAGTTAAAAAAAAATGGGGTGGGGGAGGGGGGGGGGGAGGCAATGAATAAAGCCCATGGAAAAGAACCATGGGATGTTGACTGACGGATTACTGAAATAGAAAAGAAAACAAACAAAAAAAAATTGGGCAGGATGGCGTCGTGGTACGCGGGAGAGACCGAAAGCCCCTCCCGAACCGAAGACGATGACGTTGTGTTGTAGATCATCTCGTAACGCAGTAGGAGACGACGACGTCGACGAGGCAGGAGCCATTCTCAACAAGGTAAGTAAATCATGTTTTGCATTGACAGATCGAAGTAACCACACGACTGTAGCCTGCCCGATCAACCGACCGAACTACAACGCTGTATAGTGGTCAAATCGCGTGGCGCAATACACCCGTACTACGAGTCCTTTTGCTACAGGCGCTTGAAGTAATACACTTGTTGTTGGGAGCTATTCATGACAATCAGGGATCACTGCTCGCGGACTTGTCGTGTCCTACATCTGCTAAGTTTCGAGACCACACTGTGCACGAGTCACAGCTGATAGAGAAGTGAATGAATGACAAGGATGAGATGATTTAAGTCGAGGGTATCATGGATACGACTTGGCAGATGTGTCTGACCTGTGCATTAGCCTAACTCGCTGGTCAGACCTTGGGTACCTTACCTGACATTGTCTGCGCCACCACTATCAGTGTGTGTGTGTGTGTGTGTGTGTGTGTGGTTGATTCTGGCCTGCAAATTTTTCTCAGCAAAGACTGGGAAGAACAAGAAAGAAAAAAAAAAAGACAGAAAGAAAGAAAAAGAAAAAAGAAAACAAGGAAAGAAAAAAAAGATGGAAAAGAACAAGAAAAAAAAAAGACGGAAAAGAACAAGAAAAAAAAGGAAACAAAAATAAATAAACAAGAAAAAAGGGGGGAATGGGGGGGGGGGGGGGGGGTTATTCCAATGAATAAAACACCATGGAAAAGAACCATGAGATGTTGACAGACGGATTACTGAAACGGAAAAGGAAACCCCCCCCCCCCCTCCCCCAAAAAAAAATTGGGCAGGGTGGCGTCAGTGGTACGCCGGGAGAGACCCGAAAGCCCCTCCCGAACCGAAGACGATGACGTTGTGTTGTAGATCATCTCGTGACGCAGTGGGAGACGACGAGGCAGGAGCCATTCCTCGACCGGGTAAAGGTCGTATTTTTGGAATCATAAGATCGAAGTAACCACACGACTGTAGCCTGCCCGAATGGTTTCAGCGAACTGCAATGCTATGTAGTTGTGAGGTCGCGTGGCGCAATACATCAGTGCTGCGAGTCCTCTTTTTGCAGCGCACAGGCGCTTGAAATAATACACTTGTTGTTGGGAGCTGTTCATAGTCATCATGGCAGCGCACAGGCGCTTGAAATAATACACCCGTTGTTGGGAGCTGTTCATAACAATCAAGGAAGTGTCACTGCTCGCGGACTTGTCCGTGTCCTACATCTGCTAAGTTTCGAGACCACACTGTGCAGAGTCACAGCTGATGGGGAAGTGAATCACTGACAAAAGATGAGATGATTCAAGTCGAGGGTATCATGGATATGACTTAGGAGGACCTGCGACGTACTGCCACCTTTGTCGAGGAGACAGGGGAATCCATCTGAAGAAATGACGAACGAGACAACAACAACTTAGCAGATGTCTGACCTGTGCATTAGCCTAACAGACCTTGGGTACTTTACCTAACATTGTCTGCGCCACTCTATCATTGTGTGTGTGTGTGTGTGTGTGTGTGTGTGTGTGTGTGTGTGTGTGTGTGTGTGTGTGTCTGTCTGTGTCTGTGTGTGTGTGTGTGTGTGTGTGTGTGTGTGTGTGTGTGTGTGTCTGTCTGTGTGTGTGTGTGTGTGCGTGTGTGTGTGTGTGTGTGTGTGGGCTTGCGCTCCTGTTTGCGTGTGTGTGTATGCTGGCATGTGTTTGTGAACCAGGACGTGTATACAATCATATGAGCTCGTGTGTGTGTGTGGGGGGGGGGGGGGGGGGGGGGGGAGGGGGAGAGGGGGGGAAACAGGGTCAAGCTGGAGAAGGAAGGGTCTGGAGGAGGGTGGGGAGGAGAAAAATGCGTATGTAAGTGCTTGAAATAAAATGTTGTTTGTATTGCTTTGATTAAGTACCCTTTTTTCAGTGATTTTTCTTTCTGTTAACAGGTACTCGCCATTTTCTTTTTCACAACTTTTACATCATAATGAAAATATTGTATAACTTGTGTTTTTGTTTGCTCTCTCTCTCTCTCTCTCTCTCTCTCTCTCTCTCTCTCTCTCTCTCTCTCTCTCTCTGTATTCAAACTCTTTCCTTTTGTACTCTGCTTACGATTTTTCTTCATAGACGCTTTTCATGTTTTGTGGCATTAACTGTAAAGCACACAGAGTTTGCTTTTAGCTTCATGTTTTTATCGTGCTGCCAAAAAAATTATTCATTATTATTCAAGCTTCATCATGATCAAATGTGTTGTAAAAGTTTTCAACACCACAAATCAAAATGTCGGTTGGCCGGTCATTGCGAATGATTATGGTGTGTTACTTAGTGGAGCATTCACAGCAAGGCAGTGTACACAATTCGCCTTAATGTATGGACGCCACAGACATAATCTAGTGTAGCTGCAGTGTTATAAAGGACCTGGGGGTGAGTTCTCTTACATCCTTGTGGTGGGTCCCATTTTCAGTTCTGTGACACTTTTGGCTTTCAGTGCCCACTTTAACCTTCGTTATACTTCGTTGTTTATCTACTGCTCCGTGTTTTGTGTGTGTGTGTGTGTCTCACAAACTAACCCTGACGAAGAGGCAGTTCATTGGTATGCCCCTGTTCCTATTTCGTGGTTCTCAGAGCCCTACACCTGTTCAGGAAGCAGTTCAATAGCAAGTCCCTATTCAGTATATCGTGGACCTCAGAGACCTACACTCGATCTTGACGTCTGGTGACGAGTGTCAGCAGAAGACTGTTGTGTGAAGCCTTAAAGGTAAGCAGGTCATTCAGTAGTTCGCATCAAATCATAGCCGCCAGCATCGAAGAAAGCGAACGTTCTGCCAAGATGTGCTAGAGAAAGTGAAAGTAGATGCCGTCTTCAAACGTTCTGCCAAGATGTGCTAGAGAAAGTGAAAGTAGATGCCGTCTTCAAACGTTCTGCCAAGATGTGGTAGAGAAAGTGAAAGTAGATGCCGTCTTCAAACGTTCTGCCAAGATGTGGTAGAGGAAAGTGAAAGTAGATGCCGTCTTCAAAGGTTCTGCCAAGATGTGGTAGAGAAAGTGAAAGTAGATGCCGTCTTCAAACGTTCTGCCAAGATGTGCTAGAGAAAGTGAAAGTAGATGCCGTCTTCAAAGGTTCTGCCAAGATGTGGTAGAGAAAGTGAAAGTAGATGCCGTCTTCAAAGGTTCTGCCAAGATGTGCTAGAGAAAGTGAAAGTAGATGCCGTCTTCAAAGGTTCTGCCAAGATGTGGTAGAGAAAGTGAAAGTAGATGCCGTCTTCAAACGTTCTGCCAAGATGTGGTAGAGAAAGTGAAAGTAGATGCCGTCTTCAAACGTTCTGCCAAGATGTGGTAGAGAAAGTGAAAGTAGATGCCGTCTTCAAACGTTCTGCCAAGATGTGGTAGAGAAAGTGAAAGTAGATGCCGTCTTCAAAGATTCTGCCAAGATGTGGTAGAGAAAGTGAAAGTAGATGCCGTCTTCAAACGTTCTGCCAAGATGTGGTAGAGAAAGTGAAAGTAAATGCCGTCTTCGTTTTCCAAGACCGTGGCAACTGAATCTGAAATATGTTTTCTCGGTTATGCTTTTGAAGTTAGTGCCATCAATTCACGCGCTGGACCTTCTTAGTCTGCTCTGCCTTAGGCTGTCAGCTTTCTTGCCAGGAGCAGGTCTGGGATTCAGCTCAACGTCACCACAATGCTGGAGTAAAAGTCCGTTGTATGATAGAGAGGAGATCAAACTTACGGCGACACCGCTTTGCTACGTATGAATCCCCAGTGTCCCGAAGAATAAGACGGCCTTTTTTCAGAAAAAAAGGTCAATGCCTCAAAGCAAGACATATAGACACAGACCACCACACATACAGCAGGAAAGAAAAGCGCTGTTGCCGGCATGATGTTGGTTGTGCAAGAACACTGCACAAGAATAATGTATATTGGCGTATACTAGGCTCGAGAGATGCAGACACCTGCTGCATTGGTGAGGAAGTTTGATCAAACCTGATGGATGCATCCATTAAGTGGGTGAAATTCGACACCGTGGACCCAGTCTTCTCAGCTGTGTCCATGACAAACTCGGCTCTGGGTAATAGCTAGTTGGAATGACAACCCCCCTCCCCCCTCCCCCTTCAACTCAAACACACACACACACACCACACACACACACACACACACACACACACACACACACACACACACACATGACTCTGATGGGAATCGAACCCATGGCCTCTAAGCCCGAAATCGTGACCCTAGTCACTGCACCACGGCAGCTGGAAGTCTCAAAGAGAAGTTTGTCCATTTGTCATGAAAGACTAAAGCTGTCCTAAAGAAACCTTGGTAGGGTATTCTATAGTCAACAGTCCCGGATATATTACAGTCAAGTGTTTTGAAATGCTGATGTCCGTTACAGTCAACATTTGGACACACATGAGTTCACGTCCATTTTGAAGTTCCCCCCTGGTAGCTATCTGTCTTTGTCTAGAAAGGAAAGCACACGCCACAAAAGACATGTCTTCAAGGAATCTTCATAGTCGTCATCTGAACTCATTTCTGCACTTTTGGAGGCAGGTACCAGCTAGGGCGAAGGCATCTTCCACAAGATGCAGTTTGTGTTTCGGAAGACGGAATTCAACTGTTCAGTGAGCCCAAAGGCAGCTTCCAAACATTGGCAGACCAAAGAAGACGCGTCAGCACCAGAAGCTCCTCTGGCACAGTCATATGTCCTGACATCACCTCAAAAAGTTTCTTGTAAGGTAGGGTAATAAACCAGCAATTATCTTATAACCTTGGCCCTGGATCTACAGGATAAAGTGGTTTGATTCCTATTGATTTCGGTACAGGGGGATTTTTCCCTCGGAGTTAACATTGGTTCTGACTCCATTTCCCATACAGTCCTTCGAATGAGACTGTAAACCGAGGTTCCGTGTGTGAACGCACACATAACATCTTGCACACACGTAAAATCCTATCACCAACTTTCGGAAGGGAAGGCCAGTTTGGGTGTTGGTATGGATGACACGTTACACATAGCATGCACCTTCCCGAAGTTGGAGTATGGCTGCCTTAATGGGGGATTTAAAAAAAACGGTCATACACACAAAACTCCACTCCCTTTGTAGGGTAGATGGGATTAACACTTACCTCTCTACACAGGGAATGTCCGCAGGAGTATCAGCCTGCGTGCGCAGAAAGAAAGATTCTATTGGTGAACTGCAAAATTTGGTCTACATGGACATCAGTTTTCAAAAAGCACATGATGCTTGGGCGACAATGTGATGAGTTGGTGAGTTATTCCGAGGTCAGGAGCATTCTGTATCCAGTTTCAGTTTTTCTCGTCCTCTCGTGCAGAACGAGAGTAACGAAGCGTGCCAAGTAGTGCAGTAATATTGCTGAAGCTATCACTTCACGACTGTTCGTTGTTTTGGTAACCCCTGACACAAGACATGGTCGTGTAATTTGTTACCACCTTCGCTTGCTTGATCTCTTCGTTTTGACACAGGAGATCAAGAAGCCATGTTAAGCAAATTTTTCAGTGCTCTGAAGACTATCGTCAGCTGCTGTATCACAAGTGTGTATGTGTGTGTGTGTGTGTGAGCATGCAATTCGCTAATTACTATAAACCCCTCGCGATTGGTCAAGACTTGTCGCGGCTTTTATCTGCAAGTATCGGTTACACAGGAGACAGATGCCCGGATGGTCTGTGTTTTTTCACGTGGAATCGGTTCAGCATCGGGATTTTCCACGTACACTTTTTTTTCTCCCTTCACCCCCCTCCCGCTCTCCCTCCCCTTCACCCGTGCCACCTCCATCACCCAAACCCTCCCCCACCCCACCCCACCCCTACCCCATCCCTCCTTAGTTCTTTAGATGTGCCTAATGACTGCGATTCTGTGTGCAACTGTCTCTCATCACAGGAAGATGAAAGGAACGGGGATTGCCGGAGGATGAGGTGGGGAGGGGGAGAAATTGACGTCAATGTTCTGAGATGGGGCGCGGGGGGGGGGGGGGGGAGGTATATGTGGGGGGGAGGAGGTAAGAAGGTGGGGGATTGTGAGAGAGAGAGAGAGAGAGAGAGAGAGAGAGAGAGAGAGAGAGAGAGAAGGAGAGAGGGTGGGGGAGTGAGGAAGAGAGAGCGGGGGGGAGGGGAGGGAGAGGGATGAATGGAAGGGGAACGGAATGGGGGGGGGGGTGCTAAGGAGCAGGATGGGGGGGGGGGGGGGGGGGGGGGGCTCGGAACTGACAGAAATCTGTGCTATCGCAGCAGCAGGAGGCATTATTGC
>CM031614.1:72386562-72426562 GCA_018398815.1 Conus ventricosus
AACTTTGTTAGAAACTTTTCACAAAAAAAAAAAAATCTTTTTTCAAAATGATTTTCAAAAAGAGCTTTTGAAAACACGTCGTTGAAGCCCTCAATACATTTGCCTCAGATATATCTGTAATACGGGAAGGGAAAAAATGTTTCATTAAAATTCTTTTTTCCATTCCAGAATGGGAACAAAATCGACCCCAAATTTGACATTGTCCGATTTATTCAAAAACCCTTCCCCCAACCTATTAAAATGTTTTGTTGATTCCCCCTTGGAAAATAATTAAGATATTAAAGATACACGTGGATAGTTTTGATGATGGAATAGGTGCAGTTTTGTAATACCCTCATTAAAAACAGAAAAAAAAGAAAAACATTGGTAAACATTATTTCCCTTTTTTTTTGCTGAAAATGTAGCCATATTTGGATTAAATTTTTCATTGTTTGATCTTTCGGGCGGATACTGCAAATTTTTTCTGTGTGGACTCAAAGTTGTTTTTCAAACCATTAAATCCCCAGCATAAAAAAAAGACTAGAAATGACTTTGAAATAAAAATATTTTTCATGGTTGTCTTAAAAAGGGCCCTATTCCCTTTTTTTGGATTTCCCTACTCCGGAATACCCAAAAAGGTGGGAATCATGCGGAAAAGGGGAGCAAAAAATAAAGAAGGGGGGGCAGCTCTCGACATTCGACTAGATTGCTGAAATTTTAAACAGGATAGAAAAAATGTCTCAAATCAGGTTGTGAAAATGCACAAGAAAAAAATAGTCAGTATTTCAGCATGTGTACAAATGAATGCGCGAATCCGAAATTTTTTAAACAATTTATTGTAATGATTCCGAAAGTTATTGTTTGATGTATAGGTTCCGATTAAATGCTTTTAGAACAAAATTCTAAAAAATACTTTTGGGGGGCAAAAAAATAAGTGAAACCCCCCCTACTTCTTTATGCCCCGGGTTTAAAGGGACTTTGTTCCTAAGTAAAATTAACAGACCCGTTTTCGCCAGTGCACGATCCCCTGAAAAAAATTTTAAAATAATCACTCATTATTTGCGTGTTCTCTGAAATCTTTAATTCCCCGGGCCCCTTGGTATTTCTTTTGGGGATTTAAAATTTAAAAATGTTTTTGTTTAGCATGTATAAAAGAGTACGATTATTGATTTTATGGGACCCCCCCCCCACCTCCCATCCCCCTATTCCGTCTCCTTCCACCCTGGACCCCATCCCCACGCAAATTTTTCCTCCCCCCCCTTTCCCTGATTTTGTCCATTCTACTAAACTTTTTTTTCATTTGATATACTTTTAAATTCCCCCCGATCAACATAACTAAAGTGTATTAAATTCTACCTATCTTTCCAAAACCCCTCCCCAACCCTTCCCCTTTGTCCCCAACCAGTCCCCCTCTCTCTTCTTGCCCCCCCTCCCCCCCCCCCCCCCCTTACACACCGGCACCACACACACACACACAACCCCCAAAAACAACACAGCGTACACACTTAAACATAGGTTTTTTTTTTTTTGTTGTGTTGTTTTTTGTTGTTTTTTTCCCCGTCTAATAACACTTATAGTGAATAGACGTTAAACTAAAGAACTAACACACACACACACACACACACACACAACACACACACACTCATTGCCGACATAAATACAGAGGAAGGAAAGAGAGAAAATGAAAGCGGGAGGACAGACACACACACACACACACACACACACACACACACACACGTGTACACAGATGGGTACACACACACGTACACGCGCACTCAAACATGTACGCACAGAATGAAAGAGAAAGATACAAAGACATGGAAACAGACAGTATACACAGACAGTATGTAAGCTCAAACGCACACACAGAGGAAGTATATAGAGACAGCGCACACACACACACACAACACACACACACACACACTATCTCCCCTCTCTCTCTCACACACACACACACACATTCTCTCCCTCACACACACACACACACACACACACACACACACACACACACACACAACACACACACTCATTGCCGACATAAATACAGAGGAAGAGAAAGAGAGAAAAATGAAAGCGGGAAGAGGAGAAGGGGGACGGGATAGAAAATGAACTAAAAAAAAAAAAAAAAAAAAAAAAAAAAAAATCAGTGCATAAACGAACTGTTGCGAGTCTAATACTTTATTCTTTTTTTTTTCTTTTTTAAGAAATACATTTGCAGCAAATATACAAAGCATGCATAAAAACTCATCAAACAAACATTTCAAACAAAAATCAGCACAATATCATTGGCAAACGATACTGCACTTTCTACACGTAGCCTACGAAAGATCCTGTTACGGCGCAACGGTTAAACGGCCTATCTTGCTGAGTGAGTTTACCCATCTCTTTACGCATATCCTACCAAGCATCAAATCGCGCCGTTTCTTCGCAAAAAGAAAGAAAAAGAAAACAGCCTGACAAAGCTTCAGCAGCGACGAGAGCTCCCGCATTAAATGCGTAGAAGTGACGGTTTTTTTAGCATGATAATTATTTTTCCTACCTCACTTTAGCCCAACAGCGTGTCGGCTGCTGAAGAAACCTGTGGCGAACTTTGCCGAAGTTGTTGAAGGACGACGACTCTTACCCCGTGGATCTTCGTCCCATGGACTTTGCCGCCCGTGGAAATTACGACATTCTGACTGGCATTGCATTGGTTGAAGGCTAGGGACAAGATTTTCTGAGTATCTTGTCTCTCCCTCTTCATCAAAAAAATGATTGAATCATCAGTGTGGTGAATTTGTGTTTCTTCTTTTCCACAGATTAAAATCATTAGTAAAACTTTGTTTAAAAAATGTGAATTAAATCAAAACGAAAGTCTTGTTGATAATGTACAAAAACATTGATACTACGCTACATCTAAATGTCAGATATGGACAGACCATTGTGTGTATGTGTGATGGTAGTCAGACAATGTACTGAAAGGTCACAAATAGCATGAATGATTCGTTTGTACCATCGTGAAATAATGTGACCGTAGGGTCACGAAAATCCACAGGGCGGAAGTCTACAGGGTGGAAGTGCACAAGGCGGAAGTGCACATGACAGAAGTCCACAGGGCGGAAGTCCACAGGGCGGAAGTCCACAGGGCGGAAGTCCACAAGGCGAAAGTCCACAGGGCGGAAGTCCACAGGGCGGAAGTCCACAGGGCGGAAGTCCACAAGGCGAAAGTCTACAGGGCGGAAGTCCACAGGGCGGAAGTCTACAGGGCGGAAGTCTACAGGACGGAAGTTCACAGGGCGGAAGTCTACAGGGTGGAAGTCTACAGGACGGAAGTCTACAGGGCGGAAGTCCACAAGGTGGAAGTCCACAGGGCGGAAGTCTACAGGGCGTAAGTCTACAGGACGGAAGTCCACAAGGCGGAAGTCCACAGGGCAGAAGTCTACAGGGCGGAAGTCCACAGGGTGGAAGTCTACAGGGCGGAAGTCCACAGGGCGGAAGTCCACAGGGCGAAAGCCTACAGGGCGGAAGTCCACAGGGCGGAAGCCTACAGGGCGGAAGTCCACAGGGCGGAAACCTACAGGGCGGAAGTCCACAGGGCGGAAGCCTACAGGGCGGAAGCCTACAGGGCGAAAGCCTACAGGGTGGAAGTCCACAGGGCGAAAGCCTACAGGGCGGAAGTCTACAGGGCAGAAGTCTACAGGGCGGAAGTCCACAGGGCGGTAGCCTACAGGGCGGAAGTCCACAAGGCGGAAGTCATGGACGATTTCAATCATGAAATAGCCAGCTGTATTAAAGTATCAATAAACTTATCATGGTGCACTGGCATGAGTTTTTCACTTCGTCGAATGCTGAGAACATGCTAGAAAAATCATGGTGGTCCGACAGAAGGGGTATTCAATGACTGCACTAGCATTGGCTGTACACAGAGACAAGGCTCTCGGACTTTCCGCCCTTTTTTGTGATTGGCTGCTATAAGCCAGGTTGGCGGTTATTTTTGTGCAAAATTGTAACAGGAAAAAAACATCATCGCATCTAATCGGCTCAGCGGATATGAACACCCAGTTTTCGGTCAAGACATTCTGGGCTCGATCCTCTGGGAACCATGCCTTGTCTCTGTGGCGATGTCACTGTTGTTTTAGACCTCCCCCCCCCCCCTCCCCTGCTCCCAATTTCCCCCTACCCGCTTCCTCCCACCTCCTCAACTCCACTTCCCTCCCTCATTCCCTCTTCCATCCACTGTCCTGAGATGACCACCTCAGACCTAATGACCTTTGCATCATCATACGCATGACTGAGGCAGTGAGGCATTTTCGACTCGCGATTTCAGTCAGTTAGGGCACATCACTCCGAGAGAGGTTGACCAGTTGCAGATCAAGCTGCATGTTCTGCCGTCTCCTCTGAAATCTTCCTTTTTTCTGTGATTTCCAGTTGTAGGGGGGGGGGGGGGCAGTATCTGATTGGCAAAACTTGACATTGGGAGTCGTGTGATGCACGACCCACCCAGCTCTTTGGACTTCCCGCTCGATCTTCGCGCACAGCAACGAACCCACAGCAAAGAACATAGTCATGTGTACACAAATTCAAATTTGGTGGATATTGAGGGAAACTTTGTATACAAGAATTTTTGTACAGGTATGTATCTATACACCAAATGTAGCATCAGCATCACAATTGACAACAACTTCACCCCGCTGCAGCTAGGACAACAACAGCTACAAAAGTGACAACGGACGCGGTTCCGTGGTAATGATCTCCCCTACGTGAAGGGAGACAATCCACAGGTCGAATGTGACCACACTATGTTTAGATAGACACAGGGACGCTTTGGAGGTCCGTGGCTCTGTGTTCCAGCCACGAGAGTCCGACATGCATGAAGAAGAGTCAAAGAGGTCAAAAACGGCAGGCAGTGTACAGGCCCCTGGCCAAGGTCTTCAGCATTTGGCGTCAGCACTCGCAGCTATCCCACCCCATCCACACTAGCCATGCGGGACCGGTCAAGTCATCCCGGTTTATGAAGTAACCAACCACGGAGACCACACACAGCGGCAGAAATCCCAGACGCACACGACAAAATGTGACCATAACAGATGACACAGACAAGCTGAGGTGCATCAGTTTTACAGTAAAACAGACAGGAACAAAACAGAAATGGTAAGGGAGGAAAAAACAAAACATCAAGAAATTATTTAGTAAACATATTCTTAATTTCGCGGACTGAAAAAAAAAGTCATATAAAATCACAGAAAGAGAAGGAAACAAAAAAGTGCTCGATTGAATGTAAGTGAGAGGGATCTTTTATCTGTGCGAGTTAAATACGCGTTTAATTATGTGTAAAAAAAAAATCTATTCTTGATAACACGTTTTTAAAATGGTTTTGTCTCATTCAGCCTTCTTTATTTCAATCTTAGTAACAACTTTTCAATGTAAACGCGCTCTTATTTCAGTATTTTCTGTTACCAGTGCATGACAAGATTTTCAGTATACTTCGGCATGCGCATCAGAACACATATTTCCGTACATAATTTAATGTTTTAAAAAGCATTCTTTCAGCTCTCAAACTTCCTCGGCTGTGAGTACATGCGAATCTCGTAATCTCCTTGTCATTCTCATTTTTACCGTCAGACAGTACATTAATACCATTTTGTTCTGAAATTTTTTGTAAATGTGCATAGATTTCAACTAAGCTTGCAGACAAGTAGGAAAATCGGGCATGACTTTCTTGAATTTCGTTTAAAGTATTTCCCTTGTATTCCTTGCGTGTATTACATTATGTATGTATTTCATTGATGATGAATGGGTAGCAGCCTCCGTGATGGCAGCCCTGTGAGTCGCACGTGCATCAAGAGACGAAAACCAGTTTCGCTAATTGGATACTGGCGCCAAGCTTCACTCTTTGGTCTCTCACCTCAGTTGAGGTCTGTAGTCATGTTCTTCTTCTTCCGTTTGTGACCACGGTCATATTATAGTTACGGTGACTGGTTGAAGGTAAACAGAAGACAAGACGATGAATAATTCCTGTATACAACCACAGCATTTTGGTCGTTACTGCTGTTGAACAATCGAGCATACAGTTTATGAAAGTGATGACGTCTTTGTTTCCCAGTCACATGCAGGAGCGGTCTCTTTGCCTCGAAACTTGTGAAATTCATTGCACTGCATTGTCTGGAACAAGTCAACATTTTCTGTGTGTGTGTGTGTGTGTGTGTGTGTGTGTGTGTGTGCGTGCGCGCGCGTGCATGTGTGTGCGCGCGTGCGCATACTACTCTGTGCGTGTGTGTGTGTGTGTGTGTGTGTGTGTGTGCGTGCGTGTGTGTGTGTGTGTGTGTGTGTGTGTGTGTGAGAGAGAGAGAGAGAGAGAGGAGAGAGAGAGAGAGAGAGAGAGAGAGAGAGAGAGAGAGAATGTACGCGAGTGCATTCACAAGAAACACGTTTACTTGTACAACGTAGCGCAGCAAAGCAATAGACAAACACAGTGTAGCGTAGGGTAGTGTGGTATGCTGGAACATACAAATCATAAACGCCGATGAAGAATTGTGTGTTCACTACTGCCTCTACACTTCCACAGAACACTGACTCCCTGGACGACGCTGATCACAACCCTGATTTAGAACAATAATTAAAATTTTAAAAAAAAAAACGTCTTTCAAAATATATAGACTAAAAACGTGTTTCAAAATATATAAACAATCTACGGCGAACACAGAACACCACCATGCCGTATCTCCTCTCCCACACTTCGCAGAGAACGGTAAAACAAGACGAGGCTGCATTTCGTCACACTCTACAGGCGTCATCTTCGCACTGCAATGACGTCACAACGATTTTGTAGTTAGGGACGATCAGCCCATCGGATTCTGTATCTGTGGATAAATTCTGGCAGTTTGTCACCAGCTACAACATGCTGCCTGCCACCAAACATGTGCCGTGCTTCTTGTTTGTTTGTTTGTTCGTTTTCCTCAAAGGAATACCTCCTGTCCTGTGCACTTCGGGCTTCTTAATTGGTTCATCGAGCATATTTGTGTGTCGTTCCATAAATTCTATGGATACACCTCCCATACAATGGGCTTACAGCGTTTTCGAGTTGTTAAAGCTTTTAATCCGTGAGTCATGGTGATTATAGTGACGGTCCAAACCCGACTGCAGAGCTCCTCACATTAGGTGCGTTACTCGTGGCTTGTGAACTGTTTTTGTTCCTTTAAAACCGTTCTAGTGGGTTTAAATCTGCAAAGGCTACATTTGTCACCGCCTTTATTTTTTTTTTCCATAGAACTTAAAAGATCCACAGAACAGTTAATAGACCCCAGTGTTAACATGGCTCTGTGAACACATTTTATGCAGGAGCACTAAAGTCCAGAAACGCACACGTGTCTTTCTTTCCTGTTCTTAAAACATAGGAAGCGTGAACTCGTAGTCACCAAGTTTCACCTGGTCAAGCCTCAAATACACTTTTCCATTGTTCCACATCGCCAGCAATCATTTTTTCGTCCTTTCAGCTGAATGAAATTCTTCTGATCGTCCAAATTAAAACCGATACATCTGGCCACTCTGACAGAAGGAGCAGTTTCATAACATGTTTGTCGAGTGTATTGCGACAATAAGACACACATCCACATCACACTCGTTTGCACGGTGCACACGTTTCTTTGGCTGATGTCCACTACAGAATGCAGGTATCTGGACCACATGAACCACCAGAAGGCCTGCTCTGGTCATCCATCGGTCAGCATGAGGTACGGTCCACATAGAGTGTCAACGAGTTAAATTTCGATTGGTCAGTATGGTTTTTCTCTCTGACTTGCGTTGCTTGGAGTTCCTGTTCCGTTTGTGTTTCCCAGAGTGCTTCCGCTTCTTGCCTCGTTTCCTTGACTTGCGACCAGAGGGCGTTGCGCTGGTGGCGGGAAAATCGTCATCTGTTGCTTTCCCCTGCACTTTCTTCTTCAGCTGCCGCTGGTGCCAGGTCTGAAAACAGTCCAGTAACATATCTTTTTTAACAAAAGCACGTTGCGGAGACCTCGTTCCGTGTAGGCCTGCTGACTTGATTTGTTTGTTATCTGTGAGGCATCTATGTCTGATTACAAACCTGCCTATGTGGAGTGTCTTTGTGTCAATGTAACATTTCCTCTGTTTGGAGTTTATGTGTCATTGTTACTATCTCTGAATGTTGTTCATGTGCCATTGTTTAGCTGCTTCTGCATGGTGTCTATGTGTCACTGTGGCCTTACTCTCTGGTGCCTATGTGTCACTGTAATCCTGCTTCTGTATAGTGTCTTTGTGTCACTGTAAACCTGCCCTCTGTACGGTGTCTATGTGTAACTATAACACTGCCCTCTGTATGGTGTCTATATGTCACTATAACACTGCCCTCTGTACGGTGTCTATGTGTAACTATAACACTGCCCTCTGTATGGTGTCTATATGTCACTATAACACTGCCCTCTGTACGGTGTCTATGTGTAACTATAACACTGCCCTCTGTATGGTGTCTATATGTCACTATAACACTGCCCTCTGTACGGTGTCTATATGTCACTATAACCCTGCCCTCTGTATGGTGTCTATATGTCACTATAACACTGCCCTCTGTACGGTGTCTATGTGTAACTATAACACTGCCCTCTGTACGGTGTCTATGTGTAATTATAACACTGCCCTCTGTACGGTGTCTATATGTCACTATAACACTGCCCTCTGTACAGTGTCTATATGTCACTATAACACTGCCCTCTGTACGGTGTCTATATGACACTATAACACTGCCGTATGTACGGTGTCTAGATGTCACTGTAACCCTGCCTCTCTACGGTGTCTATGTGTTCACTGTAACCCTGCCCTCTGTACGGTGTCTATATGTCACTGTAACCCTGCCTCTCTACGGTGTCTATGAGTCACTGTAACCCTGCCTCTGTACGGTGCCTATATATCACTATAACCCTACCCCTGTACGGTGTCTATATGTCACTATAACCCTGCCCTCTGTATGGTGTCTACATGTCACTATAACCCTGCCCTCTGTATGGTGTCTATGTGTCTCTGTAACCCTACCCTCTGTACGGTGTCTATATGTCACTGTAACCCTGCCCTCTGTACAGTGTCTATGTGTCACTGTAACAGTGCCCTCTGTAGGGTGTCTATATGTTACTGTAACCCTGCCTCTGTACAGTGTCTATATGTCACTGTAACTCTGCCCTCTGTATGGTGTCTATATGTCACTGTAACCCTGCCTCTGTATGGTGTCTATATGTCCACTGTACCCGCCTCTGTACGGTGTCTATAGTCACTGTAACCCTCCCCTCTTATGGTGTCTATGTGTCACGTAACCCTGCCCTGTATGGTGTCTATATGTCACTATAACCCTGCCTCTGTACGGTGTCTATGTGTCACTGTAACCCTGCCTCTGTACGGTGTCTATGTGTCACTGAACCCTGCTGTGTATGGTGTCTATGTGTCACTGTGTCAACCTCGGTGTAATGTCAGTGGAGGAAGGACTAGCGCACAGCCCAAAACACTCACAGCTTGCTTACAATCTCATTCATATATCATGCATTCGTCACATCAAACCACTAGTAAAGTCTATAACTTTCTATACATGATCATAGAAAGAACATCAATGCATATAGAATCAAACAAAATAAAACATTCTCTCTTTCCTTGAACTTCACAATCATTTACTAAAACATCATTAACTAACCCGGGTATAAACAGATTTCTACTTTACCTGGCCAGGTGATCTTAACTATTCACGAATCACTGTCTTTTCTTTTCTTTTCTTTTTCTTTTCACTGTCATTTTCACAACACGACACAACTGCCGGCACTGGTTTTGGTCTGATGGCGCCTGGTCAGTGAGACTGTTGGCGTTGGTCTGTGGTTCTGTTTGGCGAAGTGACCTGCCAGGTATGAGGTCGAACCCCGGTTAGGGTAGAACAGTGACTATCAACATCGATCTGTTCTCCTTTCTTTCTTCCTGCATTAACGCATTGCACTCTCTCTCTCTCTCTCTCTTCTAGTCTGCTCTTATCAAATGGACATGGTTGCTTTTCTTTTTTTTTTTTTTTCTTTTTTTTCTTTTCTTCTTTCATAAATTAGCAACTCTCCCTCTCTCTCCACATCTCTCCTCAGTCCTTCCTCTGCAGACTATCTCATGCTAATCTCTCCACTTGGTTCTCTTCTCTCCTCCCCTCATCTCTCTGCTTTTCTCTCAAGCAGACCTAGAACCTCTCCTCTCTCTGTCCTGTTTCGTTTTCCCCTCGTTCCCCTCCTCTCTTCATCTCTCTGCCTTTTCCCTCGTGCAGAGACTACACCTAAAACCTCCTCATCTCTCTGTCTCTTTTTCGTTTCCATCCCTGCCTTCCTGTAGGCGAGAGCCTACTCTCCCGAACTTCCCCTCTCTCTCTCTCTGTCTGTTCGTTTTCCTCCCCCTTCTCTCTCCCTCACACATTCCTTTATCCTCTAACCCCGTGCCCAAAGGGGCCAGTACCATTGGTCATATTTTTACCCCTGACACCCTAAGTTATCTCCCTCTAATTCCATTGGATATTCACATCACGACAGTCCCGTCTACACGCCTTACTCTCTGTGTGGTCAATTGGTCATTTAATTGATTACTAGATTTCACCCCCCACCACACACTACCTTCCCCCTTCCCTTACTTCACTGGCGCGGTGTGGCTTAAGTGGTGGACACTGGTCAATCAAAAATTGGCCAGCTGAGTCGTGGTAGGCACCACGACGTCCGAGTAACAATGACGTTGGTTCCACAAATTGGCTAGATGAGCTTGAGCTCGGCTCTGCGACTCGTCTCGCTAGACATCGAGGCGTCGTCAAAGCTGCTTAGCCCGTATAGCCGGACAGACCGTCTTCCTGAAGCCTCTCCACTAAGCTTAATTGGCCGACCCGACCTATGGGCCCGTCTCTCTCTGACGCCTAAATGTTGAGTTTGGACTTAGGTCCGAACAAATTGACTGGCGACTCCCAAGTTAGGTTGTTCCCCCCAAGTTAGGTTGTTTCCCCCAAGTTAGGTTGTTTCATTTTTTGTCCGTGACAATTTCCCCTTGCAAAAGACCATGCTCCGCATTGTCTCAAAACAACGGTACAAAAAAGACAACAACCGAATTTGCTGACCCCACAGCTACCCCGCCAAAGTTTGGAAAATACTTTACAACCAACGGTTTATAAATTATAAAATATATCATTAGTGAATACCACTCCAATGAGTTATCATTGACGTGCGCTCTTGCGTTATTTCACTCATTTTATAACGACCTCTGTGCGCACTTATGCGATTCCCCTACCTGCGTTTTGCCACATCTTCTCTTCACAATTCTTATGAAAAGCACAATATAATATGATCACGATCCATGACACTTCACTGAGGAATCTCCATCCTCACTTATTGCAAATAATGCATCACTACACAAGCGACTGTATGCCCCAAGCATAACTACATTCACATGAACAAGTCTCACAAAGAAATATGAACAAGTCTCACACACAAAAAAAATATGAACATAGCCAACTGGGAATGAACCCATATCCAATCAACATAACTGGAATCAACACATATATCAACAAAGAAACCCGGATATGACTGACTTCCTCTGAGTTGCAGCTTGCTAGACTACACGACTTAAATAGTCGGCTCCGACATTCTGTCGACCTGGAATGTACTGCACTCGGTACCTGTAGGGCTGCAGTGCCTTTGCCCAACGCAGAACTCTGCTGTTTTTCAGCTGTGCCTCCTGCAGGAATTTGAGTGGTTGGTGATCTGTCTCTATCACGAACTCTTTCCCATACAAGTATTTGTGGAACTTCTGCACGGCCCACACAACAGCTAAACACTCCTTCTCTACTGTTGCGTACCCTTCTTCACACTTTGTCAACTTCCTGCTAGCATATCTCACAGGAAACTCGACCCCTTCATGCTCCTGCAACAATACTGCACCTATCCCACCACCTGAGGCATCTGTCCGCAACAAAAATGGTTTGGACATATCGGGTAGCTTCAAGATGGGACGGGAACCTAGTCTCTCTAATACCGTCTGCAGTGCTTGCTCTGCAGCGTCTGACCACTCGACCACTCCCGGGTTTTCCCCTGCCTTGACCAAATCACTGAGAGGACTCGTGATTGCAGCAAAATTTGGGACAAACTCCTATAGAACCCAATAAAACCTAGCAGACTCCTGATTTTCTGTTTTGGTCTTTGGTCTCTCTGAATTCATCATCTTCTCCACCTTTCCTCTTCCGGCTGCTTTGTGTCGCCTCCGACACAAAACCTAGGAACTCCTACTGTCTAGCCCTTCATACAGTGACACATCCCTGTATGACTCTTCTGGAAACTTAGGCAACAAAATCTCCCCTTCTTCTGCTGAGTCTCTCTCACCTCATCAATGATTGCTGCTGCGCCTATAAAAATCATCAAAGACTCGGTCAGCCGTTTTAAAAACCGGTGCCGAGATGACTCGCCATGAGCGACTCGTGACCCACTGACATGACAGTGTCACGATAACATGCTGGTACCTCTAACTGAGTGGTCACCTTACCTGTCTTCCCCTTGGTGAACACTCGGTACAACAGCCCGCCTTTCACAAGAAATTCTGTCTCACCTCCTCTACCTCCTGTTTCTCTCCACCTCTTGCCAACTCCCAAGACTCCACGAGCGAAGGTCTTGTTCCTGTGCCGCCCTAAACTCATCAGGCGACACGTCTATGCCCGACTTCCTTCCTGGGACAACTAACGGTTTAACAACCTTTTCCTCCTTCTTGCTCCGTGTTTGAACTGCTGCCCCTGTAGCAGTCAACAACTCAGGATCCCTGGATCCTTTGCACCTGGAATATTTCCAATGATCAAATCATGAAGGGTTTCTCCATCACCAACGCAGACAACGCGCCTGAGAAGTAAAGGGTACGTACTTCTATCTTAGCAACTGGAAACTCCCTCACAGTGCCATCGACTAGAGTACAGGTCTGGATTTGCCCTGCCAAATCCCCTTGATCGACCATCGTTGGTCCGTACTACCCCGCATGAACAACCAGTGTCTCGTAACACTTTCACCCCCTGCTGGCCAATCCACCCTTCTTCCACTGGGAACGAACCACTCAGCCTAGTGCCCTCTATCCCTGACACTGACTGCTGTCCAGTGCTAGCCATAGGCTGCACTTCACCCTCTTCAGACTGAATCCCCTTTGGTTCCACTGCCGGTCGTTTCCCTTGACGACCTTATCCACCTCTTGCAAGGCTGCTGCCTTCTGGAACCTCCTGCGACAATCCCTCGCCACATGTCCCTTCTTGTGACAAATGAAACACCTAATTTCCCTTTGCCCTTCCTTCTGCCCCACCACTGGTTTGCAGACTTTGCAGAAAACTCCCCTAGTCTCCTTGCACTCTTCTCACCTGTGCCTAGCACCTGTTTCTCCTGCACCTTTGTGCCCAACGTGCCTCTCTATACACCTCTGCGAACTTCAACAACTCCCTGCTGTCTCTGGCTTTTCTCTCTTTCAAATGTATGGTTAACTCAGGGCCGCAACCTGACAAAATCTGTTCTTTCATAACTAGCTCTTTCAATTCAACGAACTCCTTCTTCGTACCGCTCAACTCTAATTGTTGTTCAATAGGGGTGTTCTTTTCTTCCACCATTATATCTCTTTTTTTTTTTTTTTTTTTTTTTCTGAACAAGATTTTTTTTACTACGACAGCCAAACTGGTGGTTTCCGACACGAGTGACGTAATAGCACAATCCCATGAATGAAAAATATTAGCTTGGGACAACGTAATTAGTTTTTATAAGACGCCCAGCGCCTGACCCAACTATGAGAGCGAATTATAGGAAATCTGTGCGAAATGAGTACTCTGGGGCTGAAATGCCAAGCCAGTATTAACTATCTTGGAAGCCATGCCAAGCCTAGTATTTAACTATCTTGGGAACATACAGTAAGACAACCCCCTTGTCTTAGGATTACAACACTTGAATCCCACCCAGCTTCCTCTCTGAGAAGTTGAACAATTATAATAAATGGGCCAGAATATCCTGGCAGGCTCGCCATAAATTGTCAACCTCGGGGTAATGTCATGGAGGAAGGACTAGCGCACAGCCCAAACACACTCACAGCTTGCTTACAATCTCATTCATATATCTGCATTCGTCACATCAAACCACTAGTAAAGTCTATAACTTTACTATACATGATCATAGAAAGAACATCAATGCATATAGAATCAAACAAAATAAAACATTCTCTCTTTCCTTGAACTTCACAAATCATTTATCTAAAACATCATTAACTAACCCGGGTATAAACAGATTTCTACTTTACCTGGCCAGGTGATCTTAACTATTCACGAATCACTGTCTTTTCTTTTCTTTCTTTTTCTTTTCACTGTCACTTTTACAACACGACACAACTGCCGGCACTGGTGTTGGTCAGATGGCGCCTGGTCAGGGGAGACTGTTGGCGTTGGTCTGTGGTTCTGCTTGGCGAAGTGACGCTGCCAGGTATGAGGTCGAACCCCCGGTTAGGGTAAACAGTGACTATCAACATCGATCTGTTCTCCTTTCTTTCTTCCTGCATTAACGCATTGCACTCTCTCTCTCTCTCTCTCTTCTAGTCTGCTCTTATCAAATGGACATGTTGCTTTCTTTTTTTTTTTTTTCTTTTCTTTCTTTTCTTCTTCATAAATTAGCAACTCTCCCTCTCTCTCCACATCTCTCCTCAGTCCTTCCTCTGCAGACTATCTCTGCTAATCTCTCCACTTGGTTCTCTTCTCTCCTCCCTCATCTCTCTGCTTTTCTCTTTAAGCAGACCTAGAACCTCTCCTCTCTCTGTCTCTGTTCGTTCTTCCCTCGTTTCTCTCCTCTTTTATCTCTCTGCCTTTTCCCTCGTGCAGAGACTACACCTAAACCTCCTCATCTCTCTGTCTCTGTTCGTTCTCATCTCCCTGCCTTCCTGTAGGCGAGAGCCTACTCTCCCGAACTTCCCCTCTCTCTCTCTCTGTCTGTTCGTTTTCCTCCCCCTTTCTCTCCCCTCACACATTCCTTTATCCTCTAACCCGTGTCCAAGGGCCAGTACCATTGGTCAGTATTTTTCCCCTGACACCCTAAGTTATCTCCCTCTAATTCCATTGGATATTCACATCACGACAGTCCCGTCTACACGCCTTACTCTCTGTGGGGGTCAATTGGTCATTTAATTGATTAGCTAGATTTCACCCCCCACCACACACTACCTTCCCCCCTTCCCTACTTCACTGGCGGTGTGGCTTAAGTGGTGGACACTGGTCAATCTAAATTGGCCAGCTGAGTCTGGGTAGGCACCACGACGTCGAGTAACAATGACGTTGGTTCCACAAATTGGCTAGATGAGCTTGAGCTCGGCTCTGCGACTCGTCTCGCTAGACATCGAGGCGTCGGTCAAAGCTGCTTAGCCCGTATAGCCGGACAGACCGTCTTCCTGAAGCCTCTCCACTAAGCTTAATTGGCGGACCCGACCTATGGGCCGTCCCCTCTGACGCCTAGAATGTTTGAGTTTTGGACTTAGGTCCGAACAAATTGACTGGCGACTCCCCAAGTTAGGTTGTTCCCCCCAAGTTAGGTTGTTTCCCCCAAGTTAGGTTGTTTCATTTTTTTGTCCGTGACACACTGTAACCCTGCCTCTGTATGGGGTCTATGTGTCACTATAACCCTGCCTCTGTACGGTGTCTATGTTTCACTGTAACCCTACCCTCTGTATGGTGTCTATATGTCACTACAACCCTACCCTCTGTATGTGTCTATATGTCCCCTATAACCCTACCCTCTGTATGGTGTCTATGTGTCACTATAACCCTACCCTGTATGGTGTTCCCATATGTCACTATAACCCTGCCCTCTGTACGGTGTCTATAGTCACTATAACCCTGCCTCTGTACGGTGTCTATATGTCACTATAACCCAACCCTCTGTACGGTGTCTATATGTCACTATAACCCTGCCTCTGTACGGTGTCTATATGTCACTATAACCCTACCCTCTGTACGGTGTCTATAAGTAACTATAACCCTGCCTCTGCACGGGGTCTATGTGTCACTGTAACCTGTCCCTTTGGGAATACCGACACCAAGGTGGTAAGTGTAACAGCTAGCCACAATCAGACTGCGCCTGAGACCTGATTTGCCCCTATTTCTTCACATTAACTCTCACGAAACACGCCAAGAGGTTCCCAGCATAAACCGATGGGGCTAGTTGGGGAAAGCCCTGCAAACGCAAAGATTAGGTCACAGGTGAGTTCCAATACCGGCGAGCCGACGTCCCTGTAGATAACGGTTCATGTAATCATAAAGATGAGTGATGAGATCGGACGGTTAAAATCGGGTGAAATGATTGGTGGGGGGTGTCTTGTTGACCGCTAATCTTTGTTATATTTCTTTTTTGTTGTTATTTTAGAGACCACGCTCTGCCTCAAAAACGCTGACACGGATTTGTAGCGTTATTTGTCAATGAT
This sequence comes from Conus ventricosus, assembly GCA_018398815.1. NCBI lineage: Eukaryota > Metazoa > Mollusca > Gastropoda > Neogastropoda > Conidae > Conus > Conus ventricosus. The sequence continues at coordinate 72,402,991 of CM031614.1, forward strand.
TTATACAGTGGCATTTGGCATCATAGACGACCCCACCTTGTGTGTTCTTGTTAAAAATGACAGAATCACTCAGCCCCGAAATTTCATTTTATGGAGGACATTGACACTTCTCTTCATTAAAAAGAAAAAAGCATAACCACTTGCGATTGATTTGTTTATTCTTTTGCTTTTTACACTGATGATCAAATCCTTTAATAAAACTGCTTTATGAAACTTATTCACACACAAAGATGACCACACATTCAACATACAGGGGTACTAAAACTACGCCATGACATAAAAGTCGCGTGTTTTACGCCATAACTACCAACCACTGGGCGTTAAGCTAAGATCAAAACCCCAAAGCTCAATGGCCGTTGAGGCAGTCAACTGTTAAATGTTCACTCTGTCCAGAACACGGCATAATACTCTTCCTCCGCCTTTACTTTCCCTGAAATGAATTATGTACACTGACGACACTGACAGGACTGGTCTTTCAACCCTTGGGTAAACAACTGATCACACGAGAAGTTCGAACGCATGACAATCAGCCCCGAAGCTGAATACTCTCAACACTTGTGACTGTCGGACCTTCTGAACGTTCGTAGACACAAAAGAGATGTTCACAAAAACAACGAAATGATAATACTTCCTTCTGTGTAACTTCTTTAAATCCGAAAACACTTCCAACGGTACATTTCAAATATTCCGCGAAGCTGGCATGAAATGAAGAACATGTCACGATGCTATAGTTATAATCACCTGTACGCCTAATTTATACTCCATAAATCAGTATTTGGCTGCAATAACCACATGCGAGTATGTGGTTTCAGAAAGTGGAGAAGTGACAACTTGCTGGCCGACCTGGATACACTAGAGAGAAATAGCCATGAAACAGGGCACCACTCGATACAACGCAGACCTCCGCCAACTTCGGAAGTTCCGCTCGTTTTTTTTGTTTGTTTGTGTTTTTTTGTGTTTTTTTTTAACCCGCTAAGGGAAGTAATGATACAGTATGTGTGTGTGTGTGTGTGCGCGCGCGCGTGCATGCGTGCGTGCGTGCGTGCGTGCGTGTGCGTGTGTAAAACCTTGGAAAACGCGTGTACTTTTAATGCCTCCATCTTCAGGATTTCCTCGCCCTTTCTTTCCGTGATAGAAAGGTCGCAGTCCTTTGGGTTAATGTATAAATATATCATTAGCAGTTTCCAAAAGTCCATCGGTCCGAGTTTGGCACTGGAAGGGTCAAATCGTCTGTTGGAGGTAAGTCTGTTTTGTTTTTTGTTTTTTCGGGGTTTTTTTCCAATTCAACCGATCAAAAATTGTGGACGAGGACATCCCATAGGATCGAACAGGAAGTCAGCCCCACAGAGCTGTCCATACATGGCAGCGTGTTTGTGCATGAAAGACTGGAACTCAGATAAGAGAACTGGAAGAGTTTCCAACTCCTGAACCCCTGCCTTTAATCCTGAACATAACCCTTAACCAAACCCTAATTCCAACCTTATCAAATCTGATAAAAACTTTCATCAACGTTTGATTTTGCCACAACATGAGTAAACGAAGTTGTCTTCTGTTGTCCTCCACTGACAAAAAAAGAAAGAACGCTTTTCTCCATACATACCTTGACCCGGGACCCCCACTTGTCCCTCCACTTAACGGCCAGGGCCGTGGTGGGCGACAGCAGGAACCTCCCTTTGCTCTCGTCCTCGTGGCCCATCAGCAGGTAATGGCGCCCAGCCCGTAGCTTGGGGCATCCGCAGCTGCTATTGGTCCACAGCGTCACGTGGTTCGAGCGCGGGAACTTGACTTGGCCGCAAAAGAGGACTTCCTCCACTTGAACTTTGACCGTCATCGTCTTGGCGTCCACGCGCTTCCGGCGAATCACCACCGCCCGAATAGCTGTGACAGAGAGAAACGCAGAAAAGGAAAGGTCAGTGGGGTGGTGAACTGGGTACCATAAAACGTACAGCATACTACTCATGTTATGCTTCATATGAATCTCTCTCTCTCTCTCTCTCTCTCTCTCTCTCTCTCTCTCTCTCTCTCTCTCTCTCTGTCCATGGTATGTCTCAGTGTGCTCATGTCTTTTCCCTTCCCATTTCCCACCTCTGTTTTGGATTTTGTTTTGTTTTTCTGTTATTCCTCTTTTTCATGTTTTCTCTGTTTCGCCCTTTTTTGTGTTACGGTTCTCCCTACTTTTTTCTCTTTATTAGTATTGAAAATAGCCTTAAAGAAGGGATTTTGAATAGATTCTTCTTTATCATACCTTTAAAAGAAAGGACGAAAGAAAGAAAGAAAGAACGACAGAAAGAAAGAAACTAACAAACAAAAACGGGGAATCGTGGTGCTGGCAATGACGACGTTGACGTCACAATGGAGATCTGATGGAACGTGGTGACGTAGTGTTTGACGGATGAGGTGACGTGCTGATCAGAAGTATTCCATTAGGATCATCTTTCATTTCTGACAGTGGTGAACAATGTACATACTCGAGGCCCTCTAAAACGACAACTGGCAGCCTTTCGCCAGTAATGCGAGTTAATCTTGGGAGTGTGAAACGCAAACAGTTGGTCACGAGGAATGATAAGTGTGCATTGTGTACCCAGAGTTCAGTTTTTACCTTGCCTTCTAGGCCCATCAATCATACTTATATTGACCTGGGAAAAAAACTTTGGCACCTGTTCCCCTACCCCCACGCCTCTGTCTCTCTGCTCAGTGTGTGTGTGTGTGTGTGTGTGTGTGTGTGTGTGTGTGTGTGCGTGCGTGCGTGCGTGCGTGCGTGCGTGCGTGCATGCGTGCGTGTGTGTGTGTGAGTGAGTCAGTGACTGTGTGTGTGTGGGGGGGGTGGGGGGGGGGGAGGCGCACACGTGTGTTTGTGTGTGTGTGTGTGTGTGTGTGTGTGTGTGTGTGTGTGTGTGTGTGTGTGTGTGTGCGCGCGCGCGTGCGCGTTTGTGTACAATAAAACACCAGTAACAACCAAATATGAAGCAGGAAACTTGGACGAGGACAGGACCCGTCGCACATTGAATCTTTTTACAATACACCATGTCATTGCATGGAACATCGCCATTTTTCAGTAGCCACGTTTAATTAACATATTACCGTGATTCTGCCAAAAGTAGCGTGATTCTGCCAAGAGTAGCGTTATCATGCCAAGAGTAGCGTGACTGGCGCCCACTTACCGTAATCATACTTGTGTTTCCGGAACATTTTCTTGACCCGCTTCTTTCGTTTCTTGCACTTGCAGCCTGCAACAAAAACACGGCAAAGTGTCATGCACACTGCTCTCACAGTTCCCCAGTCCTCAAAGGGACATCCTCTGTCTTGTATAGCTTCTTGGGTTTGCAGCCAAGCCAACGGCAGGGGGCGATATCGGGCGTGAAAACGTTCAAAACACAAACCCCCATCAAGACGTCATCACGACAAGGTGTGTGTGTGTGTGTGTGTGTGTGTGTGTGTGTGTGTGTGTGTGTGTGTGTGTGTGTGTGTGTGTGTGTGTGTGGCGTGTGTAGGCATGAGTTTTCATGCGCTCAAATGCATGCATTTAGATGCGTGTTAGTTAGAGAGAGAGAGAGAGAGAGAGAGAGAGAGAGAGAGAGAGAGAGAGAGAGAGAGAGAGAGAGAGAGAGGCTGCAGTGGGATATCATTTATACATTTATCAACGTATATATGCAGATGTCGATAGCTTGAGCAAACCCTGGAATTATCGAGTTTGGCAAGAGAAACGGGTAAGTGACAGTACTTCATAAGTTCAGTAAGTCCCATTAAAAAAAAAAAGCCCAACCTTCAAAGCTTTATCTTGCACCTTACCATAACCCCCCTACCTTAGACCCGGAATCTGCGACATATCGAACCGAAGCGACCCGAACAGGCAACGTTTCCAGTAATGAGCATGCAGTGAAAACGTCTCGGGGATTCGCGCTCACCTCGCTGCATAAAAAGACTACAAACAAACAAGGGAGTGGTTTGTTAATGCCAGCCAGAGACTCGACCTCTCAACGGCAGAGAGAAGCGACCTCGGTCACCTCACGAAAGTTGGACCCCCTCCCTCTCCATCCCTACTCCTCCTCTCTCGTTTAAGAATGCCTGGCCAAGAAAAGGACCCGGTGTTTTGTTTTGTTTTGTTTTGTTTTGTTTTCATTTCCTGTCTGAGACTGATGACCTCAAGTGACTCAGCTCTGTCCTACAGGAGCAACGTAACGACGGTGCCCCGAACAAGAGGGAACCTCGTAAAACAGACGACCAACAGTTCTGTGGAATACACGACAAACACGGCACCACTGGAAACAAAGGGGCTCTTTTCCTGTGAAGGGTCACTCCCCCCCCCCTCTCTCTCTCTCTCTCTGTGTCATCCATCCTCTCTCTGTCTCTCTCGCTCACACACACACACTTTCCTGCCTCCATCCTCCCTCCCTATCTCTCTCTCTCACTTTCCCCTACCTCCACTCTGTCTCTCTCTGTCTCTCTGTCTGTCTGTCTCTCTCTCTCTCTCTCTCTCTCTCTCTCTCTCTCTCTCTCCCACACACACACACACACACACACTTTCCTACCTCCATTTTCTCTCTCTCTCTCTCTCTCTCTCTCTCTCTCTCTCTCTCTCTCTCTCTCTCTCTCTCTCTCTCTCTCTCTCTCCCCTAGTCCATTAAGGTATCAACTCTAGGCCCAGGGGGGACAAGGCAAAATGGGAGGAGCCTTCCACAGAAAGAAACCAACACCTGTAACCAGACAAGAAAGGGAGGTGGGGGAAGTGTTGGGGGGTATCATTTTCTTACCCTGTGGAGCCCAGCCTTTGAACTTGAAACTAAGAACCCTAAGTAGCATTAGCTCCCGTCTCCTCCGTCGTCCGCTGAATTATCTGCGCGGATCCCACCCATGTTGCGGCCCTTGCTGGCTCCTCGTCTTCGCCACCCCGTCTGGTCGTCTGCCTGGGCGGTGATCGTTAGTGGCCCAAATCCCCGCTAAGCCCTTTATGAATTCAGAATCCCTTTTAGGGGCCCCCATGAATTCAAAACCTCCGTCTAAACGAACGTCAGTCTCCGGTCGACTAGATCCCCGACAAGGGACACGACTCTCTCTCTCTCTCTCTCTCTCTCTCTTGCCGAGACAGCCCAAGGGAAACGACTGTTGCTGGCCGATCTCCCGGGCAGACGTTGGGTTGAGCGCGGGGTAAAAATGAGCTGTCAGCCCCATACTGAGCGAACAGGCGGGTGGGGGCTTTGTGCAACCCTTTGAGCTGCTACCCGTGTGCTACCCGATAGCTGTGTGCATTCACCTGCCCGGGCTTTGATCTGGGCGGCCCGAGTCAGCTGACGGGGTAAAGCTGGTTCATTAGTTCAACGTCAACGCCAAGCTGAGCGCGTTATTTACGTTGTAAAGACACTAACAGGAGAGGGGGGGGGGGGGGGGGGGGGGGGGGGGGGGGGAGGCGTTCATTCCATCTTTCCGTTTAAGTGCACCACTGTTCGGATTCCGATGCGAAAGCCGATACTGTTCCAGACCAAACTGCTTCGAGTGTATCTATCAATGAACACAAGAGAGCGCTGAAGAAGGGGACTCTTAACAGCCCTTCATCTGAAACAAGCCTGGTTCTTCACGCATACCGCAAACACATAGATGTGCGAGGGACTGGAGACAAGAGGGTGGATAAGAGGGGACGGGGGGTAAGTGTGGATGGTGGAGGAGATGCTGGGGTCGGGGTGGGGGAGGGGGGCACCGCTTACAATGTTGCTGGGACAAATCATTCTCTCCACGTCCAGTAGAATACGATTTTGTCTCTTCCCTCCTTTCCTCTACTCCGTCCCTTTACTCTCTCCCTCCCTCCCCCCATATATTAATTACTTCTCACCCACCCATCTCCCTCTCTGCCCAACGTCTCGCCCCCCCCCTCACCCCCACCCCCTACCCCCAGCTTTCCAGTCTACTGGAGGTTTAGTAACGCATACCTCTGAGTGATAATTGCTGTATTTCCTGACCAAGGTCTGTAAGCATGTGAAAGAGGACGCAGGCGCTCTCTCCCCTCCTTTCCCATACATACGTAGGTCAGAGAGGAGAGGTAATGGTTTCCATTCTCTCTCTCTCTCTGTCTGTCTGTCTGTATCTCTCCTCTCTCTCTCCTCTCTCTCTCCTCTCTCTCTCTTCTCTTACATAAGTAGTTAAGAGACGAGAGGCAATAGTTTTCATGCTCTCTCCTCTCTCTCTCTCTCTCTCTCACACACACACACACACCACACACACACACACACACACACACACACACACACACACCTACGCTTAGCCACAAAAGTTTCACACCTGTCAATATCAGTGTGGGGGAACTCAGGGCTGCATGGTTTCTCCTGACGTATGCAGTGAGTGTGGACGATATTGTTGAACCTTTTACGACAGGATGCTAGTTCCTCTGCGTCTTTTGTAAGCTGTTTTCGTGCCGTCACCACGTCACCATCGTTTTAACCGATGAAACCTATATCATCTCGGGTTGACTTTTATTTCTTTTCTTTTAACACTTCAGTCGACCACCTTAGCAATTCATGGATTATGAATCTGAACTCTCTCTCTTCGTTTTCCCCTTCTCGCTCCCCGACCCCTCCCTCACCCCACCTCTCTCTCTTTTTCTCTCTCCGTGTGCCCCCCCCCCCCCCCTACCTTTTTTTATTCTCCTGAATCCACGTCATTTGAAAATACATTTGCTCTGTGTTAGTGGGGCACCGGAAAGGCGACATAAAACAACAGTAGGTCAATCATCCTCACGCCATTACAGGTGTAGGGATACTTCTTGCTCAACGTCCACAAGACCTGCATTGCGGGAGGACGACTACTCCTTTACCACACTTTACCAGAATGATCCAGAGAGAGAGAGAGAGAGAGAGAGAGAGAGAGAGAGAGAGAGAGAGAGAGAGAGAGAGAGAGAGAGAGAGAGCAGGGACAACTCTTGTCCACACTCCATCTGACAGGCCAATGCTGAGGGAGGATGGACATTCTTGCCCACACTTTACCACTGACCCACACCGACAGCAGGGATCACACTCCACCAGACAGACCTACCCTGAGAAACAGACATTCCTTGCCACACTGTGGTAAAACAAACATTCCTTGCCACACTGTGGTAAAACAGACATTCCTTGCCACACTGTGGTAAAACAAACATTCCTTGCCACACTGTGGTTAAAACAGACATTCCTTGCCACACTGAGGTAAAACAGACATTCCTTGCCACACTGAGGTAAAACAGACATTCCTTGCCACATTGAGGGAAAACAGACATTCCTTGCCACACTGAGGTAAAACAGACATTCCTTGCCACACTGAGGGAGAGAAGACATTCCTTGCCACACTGAGGTAAAACAGACATTCCTTGCCACACTGAGGTAAAACAGACATTCCTTGCCACACTGAGGTAAAACAGACATTCCTTGCCACACTGAGGTAAAACAGACATTCCTTGCCACACTGAGGTAAAACAGACATTCCTTGCTACACTGAGGTAAAACAGACATTCCTCGCCACACTGAGGGAAAAAAGACATTCCTTGCCACACTGAGGGAGAGAAGACATTCCTTGCCACACTGATGGAGAGAAGACATTCCTTGCCACACTGATGGAGAGAAGACATTCCTTGCCACACTGATGGAGAGAAGACATTCCTTGCCACACTGATGGAGAGAAGACATTCCTTGCCACACTGATGGAGAGAAGACATTCCATGCCACACTGAGGGAGAGAAGATATTCCTTGCCACACTGAGGGAGAGAAGACATTCCTTGCCACACTGATGGAGAGAAGACATTCCATGCCAAACTGAGGCAGGAGAAACAATCATTGCCGTATTGAGGGAGGATGTCAGGTAAGGTAGTGTTGCGAATAGCCCAGCCGACCGCAGAAGGCCATATCAGGGCTGTCAGCGCGTTGAAGCCCACTCACAAGTCATGCATTCACGATACCCTTTAATATACAACTTCTAAAAACACACCAGAAATGGTGTTAAACATTTTTCTAGCGTAAATCTCAGATCAGATGAAAAATGTTGCTCTCTTTCTGAAATTCGAAAATTACATCAGGTGGAACATCTTTGAACACTGTTTTCATGGAGTCTGCTGTGACATGTTTATGTCTCACATCATGCAAGTCCCAACACTCTAAAAGAATATGTTTCACTGTGAGTGGTACATGACATGGAATGCACCACGGAGCATCTTCTCTCTTTACAAGGTACGAATGGGTTAAAACGAATGGCCAGTGTGCAGCCGGCATAGTGATAAGAAGTGAGGGAGGAGGAACACTGCTTACCACGCCGAAGAAAGAGGTACACTACTTGCCCACAATCTACTTCCAAACGTAGAAACCCAATGAGAGGAGAGGGTCTTCTCGCTCACGAAGAAGGAGTCTCCTTGCCCACACTCCATTAGTTTAGAGTTCACGTCAGTACTTAGGACCTACAAACTGTAAGATTCAGATACACAAATTGTACGATTCAGATACACAGACATTTCACGAGAAAACAGAAAATGCTCAGCGTGTGGTGCGGTCTGAGATAAAACTCTTTTTTCTGGACAGCGCACCTGAGACAAGCAGTTTCAGTTTCAATTACAGTTTCTTCAAGGCGGTGTCACAGCGTGCAGACTAGTCCATATACGCCACACCACATCCGCTAAGTTTTGAGACCACACCGCGCATGATTTAAAGCTGACAGATAAACGACTGAAAGACTAAGCTGATATAATTTAAGAAAGGGGCTCATGACTACGACTAAGCAGATGTCTTACCTACGCACTAGCGCTGGTCATACCTTGGGGAATGACACAAGGTATCCCGGTTAACTTCTAGTGAAAAAGAATAGCTGTCTCAAGACATACCAAATACAAACTTTAAAAAACAATGTCTTCATGAAACGCTCGGCGACGACGATCTACAAATCTGTATCACCAAAAAAATTTCTTATACACTTCATCACAACAACAAAAATCCACCAGTTCTCTGCCAAATTTTCGTCTTTAATGGACTTCTTCAGGACTGTCACCTTGGAACACCTAGTAGTCCTCCCTTGACGTCTATCTTGTCATACGTCATCGAAATTTCGGGAGTTATTTGAGAGAGAGGGAGAGCGAGAGAGCGAGCGCAACAATACGTCATCACCTATACGTATTTATTGGTCTCTCGTTTATGTCGTCACTAGCCTAAATGTCCTTATGACGGCGTGTGGAAAGACAATAACTGGCACCGTAAAGAGGCTCATATAAATCGTTTCAAGCATGCAACATGACCCGTCTTACATTATTCACGTTACGTTATTACCATGTTGACTCTCTAGGGTTCTCCCGACAATAATCAACGTTTTTGTCTGGGTCCTCCACGAGTCAGACCCACACCGAAGGTGGAGAGCCACTCCCTGCTCTAACTCCGACTGACTGGCGGTCACAAAGGACGGTCAATTGGAGAGGCGGGCAAAGTAGAGTACACCGGCTGTAATTACCTCCCCTCTCTTTGGCCTTTCACTCCGTGTGTGTCTTTTTCGTTTTTCTTCCTTCTTTTCTGGTGTGTGTGTTAGAGGGAAGGGACGGAGGTGAAGGAGGGCTGGGGAAAGAAAGGGATGAAAGGGGGGGGGGGGGGCTGTGACAGTGAGGACACCTTTCTACACAGCTTTTCGTTTGTTGTACGTCAGATCTGGGACCGATCCTGATTTGAAAACAACTACACGAGCTAACGATCACATAAATAAATTCACAAAGTGAATGAACGTCAGCAGGCACATCACAGCGGAACGGACTTCAGCAGAACAGATCTGAGCACAGAAGAACGGAGCGAAGCACGGCATAGTAGACCCAATAGGAACAGGGCATGGATCACCAGACTACAGACGAAAAGAGCAGAATATAGCATAGATCAGGAGAGTGCAATAGAACAAAGAAGAAAACAGCGAAGATCACCAGAGTGCTGGAGAATTGAGCGGAACTGGGCACAGAACAGTACAGTACCACAGAACGGAGCAGACCAGAACAGAGACCAGTATGATACGTAGAACAGAACGGAACAGGCCACAGCTGGGTGGATTATAGCAGAGCAGAGCTTAGAACGGTACTGTCGAAAGGACCAGACTAAACAGTAGAAGAACAGAGCATAGCAGAAAAGAGCAGAGCATCGAACAGTTGAGCAGGATATAGCAGAACAGAGCAAAAATGATTGAGCGGGGTATAGTAGAACATAGCAGAGCAGAGCATAGAACAATTGGGTATAGTAGAGCAAAGCATAGAGCAGCAGAGTAGACGATGTACAAATCACACACACACACACACACACACACACACACACACACACACACACGTGTGTGTGTGTGTGTGTGTGTGTGTGTGTGTGTGTGTGTTCTTATGTATGCACAGAGAGAGAGAGAGAGAGAGAGAGGAGAGAGAGAGAGAGAGGAGAGAGAGAGAGAGAGAGAGGAGCGCAACAAACTCTACACTAACAGGCTGCAAATCGATAGAGGAAAGTCAGTGGTGCCGTCTTAACGGTGATCACGTTCTGCAGCTATTCAGTCGCCATGCCCAAAATTCAAAACTTTCCTAATTCACGAGCCGAAGTGTTCGCCTGAAACCACTACAAAGTGGACATCCCTGACATGGAATGTCATGACGCAATTTTGAAATGGAGACAGGCGAAAACGGGGGGAAAAAAAAAGAGGGACGGGGGGGGGGGGGGGGGGGGGGGGGATCCCAAACAATAGTCGAGCCCCGAACCTAGAATTGCCTCCTTCACTAGGGACCATTAGGTCCCTTTTCCACTGCCGTTCCCTCTAACAAGGTTCGGTCAACTCTTTTCTTCTTTCTTCTCGTTACAAATCACCTGTCAGTCCACGGTAGTAGTCTCCACTCACTATAATGGACCGCGCAAACCTCAGACCATATCTAACGAGTCCTGGATCCAATCTTTAAGCCGGATCCGCTCAAACATTTAATGGGGGCGTCCTAGTGCAATAGTCCCATCTTTTCGCCAAGTTTAGGTTAAATCGGTTTGTTTGTTTTTTTCTTTTTTAAAATCATTTATAGTTCATTTCAAAACTTTTTTTTTGGGGGGGGGGGGGGGGTGGTGGTGGTTGGGATAGACAAATAAACACGTGTGTCAATAAGAGGTTGCATGGTTAAAAGAAAAATGCCAATATAAGGAGATGTACTTGCATCGGTTCCTGAAGAAGCCTTTTGGCGAAAGCTTGAAAATGAACTCCGTGGGCGGTGCTGACTACTTATTTTTCATCAATATATATATATATATATATATATATATATATATATATATATATATATACTTCTGAACAATTAAACAGTGGGAGAAAACAAGTGCAAGTTAACAATTCTTCAGTCATTACAGCAATGACTTGACAAAGCTTTGAATTAAAAAATAAAAATAAAAAAAATGGGGGGAATATATTATAAATATATATATATATTATATATTTTTTTTTTTTTTTAAATAGAAAATAGGCCTTCGGGGACTCTAAGGCAAAAGGGGGATTTGGAGACCACCAGAAAGGCGCCAATCAACACAGTTCTAATTCTTCACCTACCGTCAGAGCTCACCATGGGAATTTTGTTTGTTTGTATCTTGTCATCCGCACTAAAAATCTGTGGTATCAATTTCTTGATGGTGACTTTTAATCAGGAAAAATACTCAAATCGCAGACGACAGTTTCTGCAAGAATGCCCATCGAGATTCGCCACCACAGATATTTGTGTGATTTTCGGCGGGCGTATTGAATCCTTCTTCCTTGGGATCGAGTTATTAGGCAAGCGATAACAGGTTGTGGACGTGAATAACCCTGATGCATAAGTAGATCAGTTGCAGCCAATTAAACGAGAAAAGCAATCGGTCGCCCACGAAAGAATGTCAACTTTTCCCGCTTCAAAGCACCCCCAATCCAACCCCCCCCCCCCCCCCCCCCCCCCCCCCCCCCCCCCCCTTACTTACTACTCCTACTCCCGAAATTTCCTCACAGCTAATAGAAACGCGCACCTTGTCCAACCAACCTGTTTACCACCCTGGCAATTCCACCGCCTATATTCCCATCTACTCCCCCCCCCCCTTCATCCTTCCCACCCCACTCCCCACCCCGCCCCCCACCTTCTCCTGCCCACCTCCTCTCTTTTGGAACCTCGTTTCTCCTTTCCCTGGTGTCATTAGCGTTCCCCGTGGTGGCGGACGTCGCCGGTTCCTGGGGGCCCACCCGTGCGAGCCTGTCTGCGCCTACTGTAGGCCGGGCTGATTACAGAGCGGGGGAGAGTGAAGTGGATCTCAAGCACCAATTTACAGGGCTGCCTTTTGCTAGCAGCTCCTCACCCCCACCTCACCCCCACCCGTGCGCGCACTCCTCGCGCACGAGATTTGGAGCGCAACTAATAATGATTCTTTTCCCGGACTCTCCCGCCCCTCCTGTGAAGGACCCACTCAGCGGAAGCCATTGTGGGAGGAGGTGGGGGTGGAGGTGGGGGATGGGGAGGAGTGGGGGGAGGGGGGGCTAGTCTATGCTAATGCTAACTTGTCGTAACATCCCATCAGCTTTCTCCCCTGCCCTTCCTTGCACAAAACGAAACCTCACAATAGGGCGACTGGGAGTGTTTCCGATACCAAACAGATGAGGCTTGAACTTTCGATGGTTCCCAGAGCTCGTCGGCCAATTGTCGGAGGAACGCAGGAGCCTAATCCACCCGGGGCACGGGACGGACTCTCAAGAGCTCAAGAAGCAAAAGGTAGGCCAGGGGGGTACAGGGGACCGGCGTGGTGTGGCCATGGACTCGGCCTTTACAGGCACCGTAATTGACCAATTACCGCCTACTCCGGGAGCAAAGTTACCTGGGCTGAAGCTTCCTTCTCCCCAGGTTAACGGGGTACGGGAGCGGCAGGGGGCGCTGGTAAGGAAGGGGTGCAATTGGCGGGGTGGGGCGCCTTCAGTTACCCGAATCGCTGCACTGTCATCAGTGTCGGCAGTGTGTCCAAACACATGATGACTTCTGAACAGCTTCAAAGAAAGGGGTCGTGTTACCACCACGTTCACACACACAACACACTGAAAGAAACATCGTTGTGGAGGACGAGTCCCTCTTTTCTTTTGCTAGTGGAGGAGTGGGGGACAAAAAAAAAACGGGCAAAATTCAGCCACGCCTTTCATTGCAGTCCGTCACTTCAAGAGAAACATCATCAGGAAGACGACTCGTTCTTAGCGCACGCTTGACGGTTGACGCGCCACTTTAGTGGATGATTCCATCCAATTTATTTTTAAACTTGATTTTCTAATCCAAAGAGAAAGTTGCATACGTACGCAAAGGCACATACATTCACAATTGTAAGAGACTGAACAAGAAGTATAATTAAAGACGACAGATCTGATAGCTGGAAAACTGACACCTTCCAACCGTACTCCCTCCCTTCCATCTCACTCCCTCTCTCTCTCTCTCTCTCTCTCTCTCTCTCTCTCTCTCCCTCACACACACACACACACACACACACACACACACACACACACACATACACACACACAACGAAGGGCTCTTCTCGAGGCAACTAGCTTGTAACTTTGACGAGTCTGCGGCACCAACAGGCATGTTTTGATGTTCTCGTCACCCATTTCCACATGCACACCTTAAGACTGTTCTTCCGAAAGGTACGATACAGGTTAACTCTGGTGCAAGATTTGTCACGCACGCGTTCACTCAAGGCTCCTCGATTGAAAGTTTCCTCCGCAGGACAAGGACAGGTTCAGGATCTGCACATCGGTTATCTGCGAAAAAGTAAACCTCTTCCATCCTGTCTTCAGCGGGGATGGAATCCTGGACCTCTGGACAAGAGACCGACACCTTATCAACTGGACCAACTGGGCCCCACATGTTGTCTGTCCAAACTATAAACATCTAGGTCCGATTTGTTGTCGGCGTATTAGTTCTGTCTAGTTCTTAGCACTGAGACGTTGTTACCTTTCCCCCTTTATATTAATGACTTCGATTTCGCAGTAATCATGTTGATAGATTACCGTGGTGGCAGTTGATAGATTTCCGAGGTGGCAGGTAATATGCTCCGATCAACCAGTCAACGACATTCAGTTCAGAGCCAAACATTCGCTACGTATGGATATAGGTGTAGGCACTATGTACTGCATCGGTGGGGGAAAAACCACCTTGCTAAAAGTGACAATCACTTTGTTGCAAAGCTCACTCACGCTGGCCCCGCGACTGAACTCTCCTCGTCGTCAGTAGGGGGCTTAGTGGGTGGTGTCCTGTGCATGTTAGATCAGAACAGGCGCCACTGAACACCACCGAAGTGGCTCGGCAGCAGTGCGGCGTCTCCTCTGATGGGCTGCCCAACGACGACATAACATCGACTTTTCCCTGTGGATTGTCGGTACCAGGGCTGTGGACGGACAGCCGGAATGGGCGGCGTGGATGCAATGCCAGTGAGGTGGCACGGGAAGATAGACAGACCAGGCTGTGGCTGTAGACGGACAGCCGGAATGGGCGGCGTGGATGCAATGCCAGTGAGGTGGCACGGGAAGATAGACAGACCAGGCTGTGGCTGTAGACGGACAGCCGGAATGGGCGGCGTGGATGCAATGCCAGTGAGGTGGCACGGGAATATAGACAGACCAGGCTGTGGCTGTAGACGGACAGCCGGAATGGGCGGCGTGGATGCAATGCCAATGAGGTGGCACGGGAAGATAGACAGAAAAAGAAAGAAAGAAAAAGAAAGGAATGAGAGAAGACAAGAAAAAAAATCCCCTGCGGCATCGTTTTAGGACTTTTTTTGGTTGTTGTTATAACTGCACTGAGTTTTAGCTTGTCATGCATATTTGCTTCAAAACCATCAATCGTTGTACACTAAGATATAAAGTCAAACAAAGTTTCACAACATGTAGGTTAACTTGTGACACCGTGCCAAGACCGAAACAGAAGTTCACGAAGACTCTCTCCAAGGCCTCAACGCATGAACTGAAGACAAGTAAGCTTGAACTCAATTCAAGGATTAAAAACAACATCTTTGCGACATGATGTTTTTATATTTACTTTTCTTTCCTTTCGGGATTCTTTGATATCTGTGTGGTTAATTCTTTTAAGAGAGGAGAGAGAGAGAGAGAGAGAGAGAGAGAGAGAGAGAGAGAGAGGGTGTGTGTGTGTGTGTGTGTGTGTAGTATGTGCGTGCGTGTGTGTGTTTGTGTGTGTGTGTGTGTGTGTGTGTGTGTGTGTGTGTGTGTGTGTGTGTGTGTGTAGTATGTGCGTGCGTGTGCGTGTGTGTATGTGTGTGTGTGTGTGTGTGTGTGTGTGTGTGTGTGTGTGTGTGTGTGTGTGTGTGTGTGTGTGTGTTAGGATGTGCGTGCATGCGAGGGGAGAGTGGATGTTGGGGCAGCAACACAACGACCAAGTCATACTCCTGAAGCAGAAACAGTTTCTCTGCTCTGTCCAAAATGGAATCTAAGCTGAACCTCATTTTGCCAAACCAGTTGTTGACTGAAGTTTGACATCGACAGTCATTTCAGAAATACGACCAGTTGGTGATGACTTCTTACAGAAACTGGAAGTAGAAGACCTATCTAGCAACACGTTTTTAAACACGCCCTCACCTCGACAACACAAAGAAATGCAAGCAAAAGCTATGTCCACATTTAGTCTTACTCCGCAAGAGGCGATAATCTACTGAGCGTGGGTTGGAGGAATGGAGGTGGGTGTGGGTGGCCTTCTGAATTATTCGTTCAGCTTCTTTCCGTCAACATACAATCTTTAGGAATAGACAGTCTGGCGATCTTGGAGTTGCAGAGGGGTGGGGGTGGGGTGGGGTGGGGTGGAAGGGGGTTTCGAATCTCCGCCGGCTTCAGCCGTTTTGATCCCAGTGGGATCTTTCCCTCAGAATTACGATTGGTTCTGACACCATTTCTTCGAACGAGACTATAAAGTGATGTTCCGCGTAACATCTTGCACATAACATCTTGCACAT
This sequence comes from Conus ventricosus, assembly GCA_018398815.1. Taxonomy (NCBI): domain Eukaryota; kingdom Metazoa; phylum Mollusca; class Gastropoda; order Neogastropoda; family Conidae; genus Conus; species Conus ventricosus. The sequence continues at coordinate 72,418,927 of CM031614.1, forward strand.
GTGTAAAATCTCATCATCACAGTTCAGAAGAGAAGACCGGTTTGGACTATGGTATGGATGACACGAATACACATAGCATGCATCCTTTGTGAAAAATGGAAAGTATGAGTGGAAAAAAAAACCCAGAGTGATTGGTATGAGCGTGAATTGTAAGGCGCTCAGAGCTTGGTCTCTAACAGAGAGGCGCTAAACAGGTATTCTCTGATAAATAAATAAGTCAATAAAAAAAATATGTAAATTAATAGTAATAAATTTTCTCAAAGGGCAGAATGTGGATGCAGCCCCAACCCAAATGTCCATAACATTAGGCGCTGGTAGGATTTGAACTGGGCAAAACGTTTGTCTGCGGACTCAAGAGTTTTACCACTGTTCCAACCGGGTCCAGCTGGCCGAGTGCAAACCAGTTTGTATTCAAAGCGTTTCTCGTTCAACAGTGACAAACGGGACAGGAAAGAGGCTTTAAATCGAAACGACGTGTTGCGTTCATGTCACCCAACTCTTTGAAGTAACCACACAACAAGATGGCGGCGGCCACAGGAAACCACTCACTGTTTCGGATTTCAAACTCCCCACCCTCCTTCCCCTCTCCTTCCAAATCCCCCCACCTTCTCCCTTCCTCAGTCCCCAACTCCCCACCCTCCTTCCCCTCTCCTTCCAAATCCCCCCACCTTCTCCCTTCCTCAGTCCCCCCACTTCCCTTCCACCCTCCTTCCCCTCTCCTTCCAAATCCCCCCACCTTCTCCCTTCCTCAGTCCCCCCACTTCCCTTCCACCCTCCTTCCCTCTCCTTCCAAATCCCCCCACCTTCTCCCTTCCTCAGTCCCCAACTCCCCACCCTCCTTCCCCTCTCCTTCCAAATCCCCCCACCTTCTCCCTTCCTCAGTCCCCCACTTCCCTTCCACCCTTTTATTCTCATCACAGTTTTCTCTACGGGACCAGCAAGTTTGAAAAGAACTACCCCATAATCTTCACGAACAAAATAATTATTAACCATAAATATACCTGTCACGTAATACGAATAACTGCTCGTGAAATGCCTAAGTATTCTCCCTTTAAAACTATTTGCTTTTCATACGGTTAGCCCTTTAATTACTAATGCTTTTCACGCGGTTAGCCCTTTAATCATTATGTCAAATAAACAGCCAAAAAAAAATCTGAACCTTCTCAAATTTGAATTGGATGTTCAGTGAAGCGAATAATTGTGGCACTTACGCGCTAAACTCTTCTTTTTTTTTTTTTAATTAAAAATTTTTTTTTTTTAATCATAACTGGTAACGTTTGCAGCTAGCAATTTATCGTGATTCTCCTCCCACCTCGTTTCTCTGTTTATCCCGCCTACCGCTCCGCGCTTGTTGCGAACGTTGTGGAGTCGGAAACAGAGATCATTATTTTGCGTACAAAGTAGATGGCGGTTGTGCCCCCCTACCTGCGGCAACCCATGGTGTGGGTATCAGACCCCTCCGGTCGCCCATTTGTCGGGTAGCCGTCGTCTGCTTTGAAGTGGGAAGAGTGTTGACAGTTCTCTCCCTTGCTGTGAACGTATGGACGTCATTGTGCGGGGTGGTTCAGGCGGCAGTCAGGTCAACTGGAGGAGGCCTTTATGTGGGTGTCGCCTTCCTCCCCCTCTTCCCTTTCCTTCCCTCCCTCTCCTTTCTCTCTCTCTTTCCCTACCGAGCTCTTCCTCCTGTTGCGTTCATTTCGTTAGCTTATTTTATTATTATTTTTTTTAATGGCTTGCATGCGATGTTATTTTCGTCAAGAAATTTTTTCTTCTTTTTTTTTTTTCTCACTGGCACTTTTACCGGTTGTCTTCCAATTGGCGGTTCTGTCTGGGTGACTGTTTTCTCTGATTGTTTATAAATCTGTTCACTTTTTTCTTTTTTTTTTCTTCTTCTTCTTTTTTTTTTTGCTTTTGTTTTTTGCTTCTTTTGTTGTTGCTGTTTTATGTTTGTAATGCTTACGGCAGCTCATTTTCTCTCTCTCTCTCTCTCTCTCTCTCTCTCTCTCTCTCTCTCTCTCTCTCTCTCTCTCTCTCTCTCACACACACACACACACACACACACACCGAAACTTGATGCGTTGAATTCAAACATAGTAGATTAAATGTCCCTGTGGACAGAGAATGTTAACACATCATATTTTGGAAAGAGAGGGGGTTAGGTACTGCCAAGGACACGGACAAACAGAGTACAGGACTAGACACAATGCATTTTCGACCTCCTGGGTCATCTTCAGATGAAAACAAATAACATTTAGGACATTGACAAGAAGAACATGTAGCCACTTAGCTTCGCTTCTCCTGTCACGAACAGAAGCGAAGGTATGTGGCTACATGTTCTTGTCACTGTCCTAAATGTTACTTGTTTTCACCTGAAGAAGACCCAAGAGGTCGAAATGCATTGTGTCTAGTCCTGTACTCTGTTTGTCTCTGTTGTTGGCGGTAACTAACCCCCTCTCTTTCCAAATTTTGCTTCATTTTCCGCCCTCAGTCACTGTTTTGAAACATCATATTTTGTTCAATTATCCCCTTACATTTTCTTTACCTAAGTCACCGACGATTAACAGTTATTCTGAAGATAATTTCAAAGCCTTCATTGAGAATCATTCACTTCTTATTACTACAGCAAAAACGCTTCTTCGAAGTCCCATGTGAACGGCTCTGTTTTTTGTTGTTGTTGTTGGTTTGTTGTTGTTGTTTTTTTGGTTTTTTTTTTCATTTCTTGAAAGTTCAAGCAATAGACATTTTTGATATGCTGTTGGATTTCATGTGTGTTGTTTGTCCGTTTCCTTGTTTGTTTGTGTGTGTCTAGGGATCTGCGCTGACGGAGGGGATGGGAGGATGGGGTCATGCCCATTGTATAATTTCCTCTTTTAGACGATGTCAAACCATGTTTAAATCCGTCTAAAACCATTCTTTGTGAAAAGACGTTGTCAAGCAAAGAAAGGCAACATGGACACACGCACACAACACGAGCACAGGAGAGAGCTTTTACCATTTCACAAACACGCGCGAGCGCCCACGCGCGCGCACACACACACACACACACACACACACACACACACACACACACACACACCAAGCCCACTCCACCTCTCTCTTTCCACATATGCACGTTTTCACACACTAAGACACATCATGCATCTCTTCACCACCTCCCCCTCTTGTCCCCCCACCCCACCCCCACCCCCCACCCCATCCTCTAACCGGCTCTACGTATATCCCCCACTTCACACACACACTCCAGTCAAATATTTACGAAGTGAAGGCGACAGGACGAAGGTGACGTGCTGAGAGTGGCAGTCACACCTGACCCTGAGACTCGCTCATCGCCGAGATCAAAGAAGTCGTGACACAGGGAGCGTTACATTTGCGACACCATCAAAGAATACGGCACAAAAATGACGTTTGCACGTTTGTGGCACATAAGACCCTTTTCTGAGGGCGAACACAGTCTGTTTCATATCAGTTTTTCTTCCTCCATATCCTCCGTGGATTACCTGTGTTGATTTTTCATTAATGTTGTCTGCTGCGTTTTTTGTTTTTTGTTTTTTTGTTTTGTTTTTTGCTTGTTTGTCTGTTTGTTGTTGTTGTTGTTGTTGTTGTTGTTGTTTTTGGTGCTAACTCTGCTGACACTCTGCGGCTGCTCCATGTTTCTCTCGTTCTCTGGCTCATGGTTGTGCTCTGAATTTGAGGAAATCATGTTCTATTTTCCAAGTTCAGTCGTGAGTCTGGCAAAGCATGACTTGTATTTCTTTGTGCGCCGACATAACGACGAGGGTTTAACATAATATATATATATATATATATATATATATATATATATATATATATATATATATATATATATATATATATATAAAGTAACCACGTCATCAACAGCAATGCACATCATTTTTGTCCGCACACTTCCTGTGTGCCCAGCATGAAACAAATCACTAATCGGTAACCCTGGCTGGGGTGAGGGTCTGCCAGGCACAGTTACGTCCCTTGACGTCTCATGGAATGCCTTGTGCGTGCCCATGTCAACAACACACTGCTGATGAAAAGCATTATTCGATTGAACCAGTTATTGTGTAAACATTTGGAGGGGAAAAAAACGAAAGAAATAAAAAATATTCTCCACCGATGCGTGGTCTCGGGCTTCGACGGGTTACTCATGCTTGAGAACTGAGCTTAGGTGTTTTTCTTTGTTTTGTGTTGTTTATTTGTTTGTTTTATGAAGTTAGCACCGAAATGCAATCATGAACGGTACAATATCACAAAACACTACACATCATCAGATGAGTGATCTATTGGAACTTCGCATGAAGCTGTGACGTCACTCTTCTCTGGTTGTTGGCCGGTAGTTGGAAAGAATGAACACGTTCTTTTGCGTGCATAGACACTTAACCTCTGGGATACACTGTCCACACGGTGTCTACCTACAAGTGGCACACGCTGGCCATCTTCTGCTGCTCCCTTGGACAAGGCTCGCTGCCAGCTGTCTTTAGTATTCGCTCTGCTTCTTTTGCTGGTTGACGTGCCATTTGGGAACGATTGCGACACAAAAAATATATCATCGTATGCGCGGGAAAGATCTGAGGATGGGTGGACACAGGGGGAAGACAAGACCGACAGACAGCAACAGACAGAACGGAGAGAGAGAGAGAGAGAGAGAGAGAGAGAGAGAGAGAGAGAGAGAGAGATTGACAGACAGAGACAGACAGGCAGCAACAGACAGAACAGAGAGAGAGAGAGAGAGATTGACAGAGAAAGACAGACAGCAACGACAGAACGGAGGAGAGACAGACAGACAGAGACAGACAGACAACAACAGACAGAACGAGAGAGAGAGAGAGAGAGAGAGAGAGAGAGACAGACAGGCAGACAGACAGACAGACAGACAGACAGAGACAGACAGGCAGGAACAGGCAGAACGGAGGAGAGACAGACTGACAGAGACAGACAGACAGCAACAGACAGAACGAAGAGAGAGAGAGATTGACGAACAGAGACAGACAGGCAGGAACAGACAGAACGGAGGAGAGACAGACTGACAGAGACAGACAGACAGCAACAGACAGAACGGAGAGAGAGATACATATAGACAGACAGAGACAGACAGACAGCAAAAGACAGAACGGAGGAGAGACAGACTGACAGAGACAGACAGACAGCAACAGACAGAACGGAGAGAGAGATACATATAGACAGACAGAGACAGACAGACAGAAAAGACAGAACGGAGGAGAGAGAGACTGACAGAGACAGACAGACAGCAACAGACAGAGCGGAGGAGAGAGACAGAGACAGAGAGAAACAGACAGACGGACAGAGACAGAGATAGAAACAGAGACAGAGAGACCTTCCCGTAGAAGATTATGTTTTCTCTCACGACTTTTGTTTTGACTATCATCAAGACCATGCAAAATCCACAGAACTGAATTTTACGAAATGTGACGGAAAGACAGGCTGCGAGCCAAAGGACGGACCCACGACATTTTGGTGCCGGGAAATCCGTGCTGCCGATCCGAAGCAATGATCGATCCAGGATCCGTTGGATAAGATTATATGAGAGAGAGAGAGAGAGAGAGAGAGAGAGAGAGAGAGAGAGAGAGAGAGAGAGAGAGACAGACAGACAGACAGAGAGAGAGAGAGAGAGAGAGAGAGAGAGAGAGAGAGAGAGAGAGAGAGAGAGAGAGAGAGAGCTGATATGATTTCACTCAGAGGAAAGGTGGAATGCGACCCCAAGATGACCTCATTAAATTTTGATTCGGATCAGCGCAATCCTGAGCAAATCTGCCGGAACCGCAATTACTACTACACTGGTAGAGCGCCGGACTCGTAATCCTAGCGATCCTTGGGTTGAGGGTGTGTTCAAGTCTACGCCGGGGCTGTTTCGGTACAGGAAGAGGCGGGGGGGGGGGGGGGGGGGGGAGGTCGCCCTCGGAGTTAATATTGGTTCCGACTCCATTTCCCGAACAGTCTGTGGAGACTATATTCGAGGTTCAGTGTGTGAAGGCAGGCAAGACATCTTGAACCCATGTAAAGTCTCAGCAGCAGCTTTCGGAAGAGAAGGCACGCATAACATGCATCCTTCGTGGAAAAGAAAGACAGAAAATAGAAAGAATGACAGAATGACTGACTGAAGAACTGAGTAACTGATCTTGGACTGAATGACACGGGGAACGACTGAATGTAGCGCCAGTAGGCAGCTCTTCAGTCTGCTATACACAGGTGTGTGTGTGTGTGTGTGTGTGTGTGTGTGTGTGTGTGTGTGTGTGTGTGTGTGTGTATAAGTACACGTGAATAGTAGAAGTTCCCGCGAACTAAGAGTGTCCATCTACTATAAAGATTCTTATAATATAAACCTTCGTGACTAGCTGAGCTGTAAATAACGTGACATTGTTTTGTTTCCTCTCTCTCTCTCTCTCTCTCCCTCTCTCTCTCTCTCTCATTCTCTCTCCCTCTCTCTCTCTCCAGTGCGCTGGAGTTTATCAGAATCGAATACGACCACTTTCAAACTTTAAAGGGAAGCAACTCTCCTTCGCTAAGCTTCCACCTGTTCCCTTGCTTCCGTGCTTGCGAAAATAAAACCTACTAAGCCTACCCGCCTACCTGAGCTTATCTTGTACCCTCATCTTTCATCGATGGGAGGGTGGGGGGGCAGGAGGGTGTCTTCTCTTACCCCTCCTACCCCCTCCCACCCCCTCTCCTTCTTGAGGAGCCCCGCCCTTTCCGTTCTCTCTCCCTTCACAGACCCTCCCCTTCCTCTCTCTCTCTCTCTCTCTCTCTCTCTCTCTCTCTCTCTCTTTTCTCTCCTGTTTGACATGCGTGACAGTTGCCATTCCTTCAGCCGGGGTGTGCGTGATGATAACCATTAGTATTGATTTCTCATCCCCGGGCCGTTCTCTGTCACTTCAAAGATGGGGAAGATCTCTTTGATTTATCCCCCGTCGCTCTCTGGAATGCAGGCGCTCTCCCGTTTTGAAGACGGATAAAGATGGGGGGGGGGGGGGGGGGGGGGGGGTGGGGGGGGGGGAGAACGTTTGGTTCGAATGCTTTGAAATGCCAGTATTTACCCATAACCCTCTCCCGTTCCTTCCACCCCCACCCCTTTCATCCCCTCCACCCTCCTGTCCTCCCCCTCCACCCTCCTTTCCTCCCCCTCCACCCTCCTTTCCTCCCCCTCCACCCCACCCCTCCAGCCCCCCTCCAGCCTCTCCACCCTCCTTCCCACCCCCTCCACCCCAATTCCACTCACTCACACCCACTCACCCTTCCCTCCCTCCGCCATTTGTTCCTTCTTCCCCCCCCCCCCCCCCCCCCCGACAACAGATTTTATAAGTCAATGTTTTAGAGTACCGATAAAAGAGTATTTATGTGGCCTGTGTCTTTGTTCTGAAAGACTGAATCTTGAGACAAGTTAATTTTCCTATAGAGGGAGGGAGGAGGGAGAGTAAATCCGTGCTCTCGCGTCTTTCCGAAAGAAAAAAAAAGATTTTTTTCCAATCTGCCCTGAAATGAATTGATTATAAGAGCCTAAAGAGAATCGCAGACACAAGACAAGTTATTTTGAATGCGCTGCAGTCAGGAACGCCTTCTGATTGGTAGATAAAATGATCGGCATCCTTTCTCTGGTAGATAAAATGATCGG
>CM031614.1:72429062-72431562 GCA_018398815.1 Conus ventricosus
GATGGTCGAATCACAAGAATTCCAGATGTTTCAACTCACAAACCTAGCGCGATAGATTTATCCTTAGTTTCACCTAGCATTGCAGCAAACTGTAATTGGTCTATAGGAGAAGATTGTTTGGGAAGTGATCACCTCCCCATTACTATAATCTTTAATGATGACATAAATAATGATGTAACAGACATCGAAGACAAAATTCCAAAGTTTAATTATAAACGTGCCAACTGGGATGCCTACCAGATTTTTCTTGCATCGTATAACACAATATTTATTGAGAATGATGATGTTAATTTATTTTATTCTAATTTCAGCAAAGTCATACTGTTAGCAGCCGAGCATTCTATCCCTAAATGTAAATTTAAAAAGATTGGTAAATATATGGGTAATGTATGGTGGACGGAAGAATGTAGACTAGCTGTTAAATCAAAGCGAATAAGTTACAAGGCTTGGTTACGAAATAAGACAGAAGAAAATTTTGTCTTTATGAAGCAAGAAAAGAACAAATGTAATAAAATTATTGCTCAAGCTAAAAAGAAATACTGGGCAGAATTTTGTGAGACCGAAATAAAAGAATCGAAGGATATGTTTAAAGTTTGGAAAAAAGTAAAACAAATGAAAAATTGTTACAAAACACAAGCTTACCCTGTAAAATTAACAAAAGAATTTCCAAGCACAATGGATAAGGTGGAAGCTTTCTCCCATTTCTTTTCGGAAAATAGTCGAGCTGTAAATCTTCCAGCAGAAATCAAGTACCAGAGACAAAAAGAGGAACAAAAAGAACAATATAAGAGTCCCATACCAGACAATAATAACTACTTAAATTCTCCATTACAATCATCAGAACTTCTTGAAGCGATAGAATCCATTACATCTTATGATTCAGCAGTGGGCCTAGATGGTATTTCTTACGAGCTTCTTCGTCACTTACCCTCTTCGTGGAAAATATTACTACATTCGTTGTTCCAAAAATGTTGGACGTACGGCACTATTCCTACAATCTGGAAAAGTTCAGTGGTAGTACCAGTACCAAAAGAAGGTAAAACAAGAACATCTGTAAATAGCTACAGACCCATTGTTTTAACATCTCATGTTGGTAAACTTCTTGAAAAGTTGTACAAACACGTTTATTATATTATTGTGAAAAAAATGACATTATTCCAGTTCAGCAAGCTGGATTCAGAAAAGGGCGTTGCACAACTGATCATTTAGTAAAACTAACTTCTCATATAAAAAAGCAATTTTCACGCAGAAAAAGTACATTAGCTACATTCTTTGATGTAAAGAAAGCATATGACCGTGTTTGGCATGCTCGATTATTGTATAAACTGAAAAATATTGGTATTTCTGGGAATATGTATGATTATATAAAAATCTTTCTAGAAGGTAGAAATATATGTACACGAATTGGAAAAATATATTCATCATTCAGGAAAATAGATATGGGCATTCCTCAGGGATCTGTTATTGCACCTTTATTATTTACGATCCTTATACATGATCTCCCAAAGGCATTATCAAAATCCACCAATGTAGTGCAGTATGCAGATGATATTGCCATTTGGATTAATACTTCATTAAGGAAGCACTCGAATAAAAGGGCAGTAAAATTTGTACCGACAATGTATCAAGGAGAATTGGACAGATTGTCTGCTTACATGAAAGAGAACGGACTTGAATTATCTGGTGAGAAAACTGGTTTAATGCTTTTTAATAATGGCGAAAACCCAAAAGCTCTGCCCAACCTTATTCTTGACGACAATGTTCTACAATATAAGCAAACAGTCAAATTCTTAGGAGTGTTTTTAACACCGAAACTGAGCTGGAAAAAGCATATTGAAAATGTGATAGATAAAGCTAGGAAAAGATTAAATTTGCTCAAAATTATATGTTGTCAACCATGGGGTCAAGACTGTACCGCACTTTTACATTTATATACATCGTTAGTCCGATCAAAATTAATATATGGACAGGAAGTATACTTCTCTGCATCTAACTACCTTTTAAAGAAACTGCAAAGCTTAGATAGTAAAGCCTTAAAATTAGCTTTGGGTGTTCCAGTGCACACAAACACAATGAAATGCTATAAGGAGACAAACATTTTACCTCTTAATGAACAACGAACGTTGGATGTGTCCAAATACGTTGTAAGAGGCCTATCTGTAAAAAACTCTGCTACTGATGAAATTCTTATGGATTCCAACAAGGAATACCCCAAAAGATCTAAAAATATATCATACATAGAGCCAATTAGAAATTTCACTTGTGAGCTTATGTCAGAATGTAGTATTGATATTGATGCAATTTCGGAGGTTCCCATTTTTGCTCAAATGCCCCCATGGGAGCATCTCAACGCAAAAATTGATGATAAATATACTACTTTGAAGAAAGATGACAATGTAAATATTCTAGTAAATGAAGTTCGAGAACATCTCGAAAAGACTTATCCAAATCATTTAAAAAATATTACAGATGGTTCAATAATGGAAACATCTGACAGTGG
>CM031614.1:72434062-72446562 GCA_018398815.1 Conus ventricosus
TGTGTGTGTGTGTGTGTGTGTGTGTGTGTGTGTGTGTGTGTTGTGGTGTGTGTGTAAGAGAGAGAGAGAGAGAGAGAGAGAGAGAGAGAGAGACTTTCCTTTCTTTTTAACTGAGCTAAATACTTTCAGCCATCTACAACATCATACTGGTGCCCCAAGCAGTCGGCCATCTGTAGTCCGCTAACACCATACATTTACCACTAGGTCAGCCATCTGTAACATCATTTGGGTACAACCAGAAGCTGCTAGTCACATGCAGCCCATTTAACAGTGATCCACCAGAAGTCACCCATCTGTAGCCCAGTAACTCATACTGGTGTCACCAGAAGTCAGCCATCTGTAGCCCAGTAACTTATACTGGTGTCACCGGAAGATGTCAGCCATCTGTAGCCTAGCAACTCATACTGGTGTCACCAGAAGTCAGCCATCTGTAGCCCAGTAACTTATACTGGTGTCACCAGAAGTCAGCCATCTGTAGCCCAGTGACTCATACTGGTGTCACCGGAAAAAGTCAGCCATCTGTAGCCCAGTAACTCATACTGGTGTCACCAAAAGTCAGCCATCTGTAGCCCAGTAACTTATACTGGTGTCACCAGAAGTCAGCCATCTGTAGCCCAGTAACTCACACTGGTGTCACCAGAAGTCAGCCATCTATAGCCCAGTAACTCATACTGGTGTCACCAGAAGTCAGCCATCTGTAGCCCAGTAACTCATACTGGTGTCACCAGAAGTCAGCCATCTGTGGCCCAGTAACTTATACTGGTGTCACCAGAAGTCATCCATCTGTAGCCCAGTAACTCATACTGGTGTCACCAGAAGTCAGCCATCTGTAGCCCCGTAACTCATACTGGTGTCACCAGAGGTCATCCATCTGTAGCCCAGTAACTCATACTGGTGTCACCAGAAGTCAGCCATCTGTAGCCCAGTAACTCATACTGGTGTCACCAGAAGTCAGCCATCTGTAGCCCAGTAACTCATACTGGTGTCACCAGAGGTCAGCCATCTGTAGCCCAGTAACTCATACTGGTGTCACCGGAAGAAGTCAGCCATCTGTAGCCCAGTAACTCATACTGGTGTCACCAGAAGTCAGCCATCTGTGGCCCAGTAACTCATACTGGTGTCACCGGAAGAAGTCAGCCATCTGTAACCCAGTAACTCACACTGGTGTCACCGGAAGAAGTCAGCCATCTGTAGCCCAGTAACTCATACTGGTGTCACCAGAAGTCAGCCATCTGTAGCCCAGTAACTCATACTAGTGTCATCAGAAGTGAGCCATCTGTAGCCCAGTAACTCATACTGGTGTCACCGGAAGAAGTCAGCCATCTGTAGCCCAGTAACTCATACTGGTGTCACCAGAAGTCAGCCATCTGTAGCCGGCCAGTAACAACATTACACCGATCTACCAGAGATCAGTCAACGGCAGCCTAGTGACGTCATATTGGCATATCACCAGAAATCAGTCATCTGCTCCCCTGTGAATCGTTCGTACTGGTGCCAACAAATCTTGTAAGTATATTTGGGGTCGATTATTGTCACATCGTGTGTGAAAGAGAGACAGAGAGAGAGAGAGAGAGGGGGGGGGGGGGGGTTGGAGGGATGAGGGGGGGGGGGAAAAGAGAAACAGACAGACAGAGGAGCGTGGAAGAGAGACCGGATGACAGAAAGAAAGAAGCAACGATCCTGCATGAGAGAAGAGAGGGTTAATCGATAAACAGACAGAGGTTTTGAAGGTGGGAGGACTGAGAGAAAGACAGAGAGACAGAGAGAGAGAGGGGTGGGGGGGGAGGAAAGGGGAAGCGGGGAAGAAGAGAAGGGGGAGGCAGGAAGGGGAAGGGGAGGAGAGGGGGGGGTAGGAAGGGGGGAGAGGGGGACAGAGAGGTGGTGGAGTTTGGAACTCAACATAGGTTTCTTTTGGTGATTCAATTGACCACTTTTAAAGCGTCAGGATTTACCGTGACTACTTTTACTCTAGATAAACGGATCGTCTCTGCTGACAGACAACGATGTAAAAAGCGTATCATCCTACAAAGGGCAGTAAAGTACAAACCACACAAAATTCGCTATCAAAACTTTCTCGGGTTCGTTGCTGTCCTTTACATCACATAGATGCCATTGTCAATTGTCCTTGTAGAGAAATTAAGAAATTACAGGGAGGGGGGGGGGGGGGGGGGGTTCGTTCCTGGGGCATCCCATATTTTTAATGAATCATTCAATAACTAATTAGTCCAGATGCTTGAATCTTAAAGATATTCGCAGATGTTCGACCAATGCATGGTGACGTACGGAACGCCTCCATAAATGGAATTTCTGCAAACGCGTGCTGTATATTTGTGCATAATTCTTTACGTAAGGTGTCTTCCTGACAACATAGGTTTGTGTTGTCGATGTAACACAAACCTAAAAATAAAAACAAAACAGGAATCTACGTGCTGGGTTCCCCCCCCCCCCCCTCCCCCATTGTTTCTGTGTTGGGATTCTCTATGTTTTAATGACTTGTGACAATGGGGATAGACATGTGGTCATGACATTAAAGCATGCTACAGAGAGTTTAACACTGCATGCTGGCACTAAATGATGTGTGCTTTTCGACCTCGTAGCTGACGTGAAAGGTCAGTTACAGTCAATGTATGCAGGTACGCTGGGTCATCCCTATGTTTCTCCCCGCCCCCCCCCCCCCCCCCCCCCCCCCCCCCCCCCCCCACCCTCAACCCCCCACCCCCCGAGGTTTACGTCCATGTCCTATTCCCCGGTCTAAGTTCTCCAGATCAGGATTTATCCCCCGCCCCCCGCCCCCCTCCCGACAAGCACCCCGTCCCGTCACGATATGAAAGATAGACAGACAGACAGACTCAGAGACAGAAACAGAGAGAGAGAGAGAGAAAGAGAGAGAGAGGATAACGGGAAGAGAGAGACAGGACGACAAAGTGAGAGAGGGGGGGGGGAGAGAAAAGAGGTCAGACAGACCGAGAGACAGACAGGACAACAGACAGACAGATGACTGACAGAGAAAGAACAAGAAATAAAAATATAGGAGCAGGGGGGGGGGGGGGGGGGGGGGGGGGGGGATATGCGTATATAGAGGGGGGGGGGGGAGAAGGAAAATCTTCTACACAGATGGAGACAGTTCTCACAAATACCCACCTAGCAAAAAACTGATCATTTGTAACATGTTGCAGCTGAGAGAGAGAGAGAGAGAGAGGAGAGGAGAGAGAGAGAGAGAGAGAGAGAGAGAGAGAGAGAGGAGAGAGAGAGAGAGGAGAGAGAGAGATTAGCTGGCTTAAACCGATCAAAATATCTTCCGTCTTTTGAAGATTGCGGGTTGAATTTACAGTCAAACGCTGACGAGTGCATCAAAGCGAACTTCGCCTTCTACTTCTTTTTCTTCTTCTTCTTCTCTAACTGCATTTTACGTTTTAAGTGTGCTTGCTTTTTAACCGTGTTGACGTTGGCAGCTCGCGCGCATCGCACGTGGCCGCACACCTTTTGATGCGCGCGCTGAAAATCCCGCTGATGCCAGTAATCTTCCCAAATCCCGGCCCCGATCCCCCGAACAGAGGAGAAGGGAAGTCACTCTGCTGATCCGGCAGGTGGCGCTTTGTTTTGAAAACGAGGGCAGAAAAGGGTCGCATACCACACACAAAGTCAGTTTGGACAGGGCACGAGGTTAGGGGGAGAAAATGGAAGGGAAAGCGGGTTGAGGATTGGGATGGGGATAGGGGTGAGGGTACTTGGGACAAAAATGAGACAGAGGGAGTAGGGGAGGTCAAGGAAATAATGAAGAAAGGTGTGTGTGTGTGTGTGTGTGTGTGTGTGTGTGTGTGTGTGTGTGTGTGTGTGTGTGGCGAGAGGGAGGGGAAGCGAGGGGGGATGACCAATAACGAGGACCTTGTGTCCATGACCTCCATTATGAATAATTGAATAAATAACAACACATAACCGTCACGTGCCCGTTGGCCCGATTTCGGTCCCTTGAGGAGTTTTGTTTTATGTAGTTATTAGCATCAAGAGTAGGGCCTGTTCTTCATTGAGCTCTAAGCGCCTTACAATCGGGAGCATGTCTATGTTCCCCAGGTCTATATTCCCCAGGTCTATATTCCCCCAGGAGCATGTCTATGTTCCCAAGGTCTATATTTCCCCAGGTCTATGTTCCCCAGGGTTATTGACGTGTCAGGCTGGTCTGGACTGCAAATGTTACACACAGCACAGAGGTGATAATAACAAGGATTGAACCCCAGGTCACATAAAGGGAGGCACCTGATCCCGCATTAAAGTCTCACCTATACACAGGCAATGCGCTGCAAGGTGACTTCCCCATTGCCAAGAGAACGAAAGAAAGGAGTACAGGATCAGAACCCAAGATAAAGCGTTTTCCAATCGCGCTATCGTCAAAGAACTTGTTACAAAAGAAAAAACAAAACAAAACAAAAAACAGTGAACAAATGCCTGGGGGAAGATAGCCTTGGGGAACATAGACCTGGGGGAAGATAGCCTTGGGGAACATAGACCTGGGGGAATATAGAATCGGGGGAACATAGACCTGGGGGAACATAGACCTGGGGGAATATAGACCTGGGGGAACATAGACCTGGGGGAACACAGACCTGGGGGAACATAGACCTGGGGGAATATAGACCTGGGGGAACACAGACCTGGGGGAACATAGACCTGGGGGAATATAGACATGGGGGAACATAGACCTGGGGGGAAAACAGACCTGGGGGAATATAGAGCTGGAGGAACATGGACCTGGGGGAACATAGACCTGGGGGAACATAGACCTGGGGGAACATAGACCTGGGGGAACATAGACCTGGGGGAACATAGGGTGCCTCCCTTACAATCTACCTGTGTAGAGCCGACTAAACTGCCTGTTAGCGTAACATTCAGTCGCTTCCCGTCATGCAGTCTGTTATTTCCTCGGTTTTTCATTCATATTTTCATTCTTGACTACGTAGGCTACAAGTTGGTACGTGATATTGGTACACAGCTGGTCTACATGACACTGGTTTCACCGTTCCTGACCAATATATAGACAAGTTAAGATTTATTTTTTTTTAGAATTACTTTCAGAAAAAAAAACAACAACCAAGAAGACATGCTTCCAGTTATAATCTGCACTTATTTCTCAGAAACTGCGTCAGATGAAACACTGCCAATGGATACATCGCCAAAAGAAGTTCTAAGGTGTGCTTTGTTGTTGTTGTTGTTGTTGTTGTTGTTGTTGCTGTTGTTTCTCTGCTTTTTGTTTGTTTGGTTGTTTGTTTTTCATTTATCCATTGTTTCTAATCAGACCCACTGAGAGGAGAGAGAGAGAGAGAGAGAGAGAGAGAGAGGAGAGAGAGAGAGAGAGAGAGAGAGAGAGAGAGAGACAGAGAGAGACAGACAGACAGAGAAAGAGAGAGACAGACCGACAGACAGACAGACAGAGAGGGGAAGGGGGGGGGGGTAGAAATGGTGCCAAATCTCTTGTAGTGGTAGCAATCTTTGTTGATAATGTGTGAGTGTCTATGAAGCAAGTCTCTTTTTTTCTTTTTCAATTTGTTGATTCTAATATGCACTCGTTGTGGCTTTTCAGTCCTTTTTTCGTTTTGTTTTTTTTTTTTTTTTTTTCTTTTTCTTTTTTTTTGGGGGGGGGGAGGGGAGTAGGGGTGGTGGGTAGGGGGAGGTTGGGGAACGAACGTGAGGGGCAAGGGCGGGGGGGGGGGGGGCGTGAGGGTTTTCTGATATTCCCTCCTTCTCTCCTTCCTGATCCGTGCCTAGTGCGGACGGCCCTGTGCAGAGACAGACAATCAGACATACAACAAGATGCAAAGCATATAAACCTAATCCCAGTTTATCTTGAATACGCGTGAGATATTCCACAAAGAGGAAAAAACGTTATGGGACCTTATAGCCGTTAGTGACGGCTATTCTCGTAAACATCAGCCATCATCTGTGACCCATAATGAACATACCTACAAATTTCCAGACAGATCGGTCAAGCACTTTCTGAGATATTCCATAAAGAAGAAAAAACCGTTATGGGCCGTTATAGCCATTAGTAACGCTATAACGGTAAAATAAAACAGTGGGCATAATCCGTGGCCCATAATAAACATACCTACAAATTTTCAGAAAGATCGGCCCAGTAGTTTTGTCTGGAGCAAGTGGAACACATTTTGACCCCGGACACACAGACACACAGACACAGACACACACACACACACACACACACACACACACACACACACACACACACACACACACACAGCATTTCTTCGTTCCCATTCTAAAGTACTCCCTGTTCTATAAGAACTGGGAGTACAAAACGAACGAGAGAAGGACAGAGACATGCAAGAAAACAGACGACGACAAACAAGAAGAGAGAAACAGGAACAGGCAGAGACAGACAAAAAACGAACAAAACAAAAAAAAAGCAAAAACGTTGTACATTTGCATGCTTCAGAAATCACTCTTCAGATTTGTATACAGATCAGTCCCTAACAAGTCATTCTGAAGTTTTTATCTCAAAATATCTTTTCTCATTCTCGAAGATCAATCGTCAGATCTACCCAGCTCTACCTTTGGCAATGTCGGGTTGTGGCTGACTGCACCGAGTTTCTTCAAACCGTAATGAAGAACTAAACTGCAGTCCACATTAGCCAAATAAGTAAGACAATATAATGTTTATGTCTATAGACCAGAAATGGTTAACACCACAATCTGCGGACTGGCAAGTAGTAAGTAGGTTCGAATCCTGTTAAAGCATGGATTGGTGGCACCCTTCATCCCCCCACCCGGTTCGGTTCGAGAAGAGAGAGAGAGAGAGAGAGAGAGAGAGAGAGAGAGAGAGAGAGAGAGAGAGAGAGAGAGAGAGAGAGAGAGAGAGAGACAGAGAGAGAGCGCACTACGTGATTCACAAAATTCTGTTCCTTTCCTAAGGATTGGTAGAAAAAGCGTTCGGTATTCACCTGTTGGCAGCTGAGTCACAGAACAGTTTTGAGTCACGGAGGATAGTATCCTACCACCACCACCCCACACACTCCTCCCGCCCCCCCCCCCCCCCCCCCCCACACACACACACACATATACACACACAAATGGGGGGTGGGGGTGGTATTCATTAGAAATTGGGATGTCGATAAGAAAACCGGAAGACCACCTCCGGAACGGAAGACCTTGACCTCAGCCTTAACCAGGGCCTTACCCTAACCTAGATCCAAAGACCTTGACCTCAACCTTAACCAGGGCCTTACCCTAACCTAGATCCAAAGACCTTGACCTCAACCTTAACCAGGGCCTTACCCTAACCTAGATCCAAAGACCTTGACCTCAACCTTAACCAGGACCTTACCCTAACCTAGATCCAAAGACCTTGACCTCAACCTTAACCAGGGCCTTACCCTAACCTAGATCCAAAGCTAATCTAACGGTAACTAGAATCCTAACCCCTATCTGCAATTACGTAAAACTGTATTAAAAGAATTACTACGTTGATAAATTATGCTTTCAATGCTGGGGCAATTGAATTGTCTTCTCTTTTCTCCGTTCATACAAGGGGGAAAAAAGTCCACACACACACAAAAAAAGGAGAATAAAAAGGAAAAAAACCTTTCATGTCTCGACCCACTGAGCGACAACCCTGATGTCTGCGTGGACCAAACAAACGGAATGACAGCAACTCACCTTTGACTGAAAGAGTGGTCTGAATTCAAACAGAAATTTGGAGGGAAAAAAAAAAAAAAGAGTGGTTTGACTTAAAACCGAAATTTGAAGAGAGAGAGAAAAAAAAGGTGTTGTTTGACAAACAAGCGCGCTGGCTGGCGATTGACGAGGTACAAAAGAGCGTCGTCTTCTTCTTTTTCTTTTCTTTTTTTCGCCCTCTTTCCACCTTTTCACCAGGTCTGCTGCCTTTCTTCTCAGCAGCGCCTCCGTTCGGTGCGGTGTTGGACTTCAAAGGGAGGCTATCAATCAAAGCGGATCTATCAAACGGCGCGCTGGCCCCGCTGTCTATCAAAGCCGCTTATCGTCTGCCACGACCTCCGCAGCTTTAGCGCCATCCGTCATTCTCTAATTACCGCAAAGCGGGAAACTCAACTCGGAATCAAAACGGGGCGGCCTGTTTTCAAGATGAAATCAAACGAGGGCTGAGATCGTTTGTGTGTGCCTATACTCCGCGTACATGTGCTTATACGTGGAGGCGAAAAAGCGAAGGGGGAGGGAGGGGGGAGGATGTTGTTAGATGAATTGGAGGGGCGTGGATTCGGGTTAAATTTGAGTTTCTAATAAAAACTTATCTGGGCTTTATGAGCCGCGTGAGTTGCTGGGTCTAAATACGAAATTTTTATCGGTAATAGCTCTGTATGGAAGCTGAATGATATCAAAATTAGCTCTACCATATCCGTGTGTGAATGCGATTCTGAAAAATTCATCTTTGTGGGAGATTTTCTTCAACAAGTGGTCTGGTCTTTCACCTTTGCACATTCTGGAATCAACTGGAAAGTTTGATGGTTGATATTGTGACACACCTGCACTATTTTTGGAAAGCCAGGCAGTCTTGGTTGGGTGGAATTTTGGGGGTCCTGCCTCTGTTCCCATGTTCTTTGTTCCCCAGTCTCTATATTCCCCAGTCCCGGTGTTCCCTCAAGAAATAAATCGAAATTCAGTCCCTAAGTTCCCCAGTTTCGTTGTTCCCCACCCTCTGGCGATCCTGCTGTTCCCCATTCCCGCAAATCCCCGGTCCCGGTGTTCCCCAGTCCCGGTGTTCCCCAGGCCCGCTGTTCCCCAAGTTTTTGCCGTTGGTGGTGTTGGTGGGTTTTGCTGACTTAAACGTTGTTACTGTTGTTTTCATTGCTATAGGCGAGGCAGTGGGAGGGCGGGGTGGGAGGGGGGAAGGAGGGGGGAGGGTTGGGGTATTGGGGGTGGAGCGGGAGGGCAGTAGAAGAGTGGTTTCATGCCGACTGGACAGCGCTGGAACCAGGCGCTAACGTGCATTGAAATCTGTTTGGGGAACAGCGCTACTGGGGAACAGAGAACCTGGGGAACACCGGTACGGAAACAGCGGCACGCTTTTTCGGTCGGGGAACATCGACACTGGGGAACAGAGACACGGGGAACAGCGCTACTGGGGAACATAGAACCGGGGAACACCGGCACGCTCCCGAATTTTGCAGGAAACTCACTAGACCGTAATAAAGAACTAAACTGCAGTCCATATTAGCCAAATAAGTAAGACAATATAATGTTTATGTCTATAGACCAGAAATGGTTAACACCACAATCTGCGGACTGGCAAGTAGTAAGTAGGTTCGAATCCTGTTAAAGCATGGATTGGTGGCACCCTTCATCCCCCCCCCCCCCCCACCCGGTTCGGTTCGAGAAGAGAGAGAGAGAGAGAGAGAGAGAGAGGAGAGAGAGAGAGAGAGAGAGAGAGAAGAGAGAGAGAGAGAGAGAGAGAGAGAGAGCACTACGTGATTCACAAAATTCTGTTACTTTCCTAAGGATTGGTAGAAAAAGCGTTCCGTATTCACCTGTTGGCAGCTGAGTCACAGAGCAGTTTTGAGTCACGGAGGATAGTATCCTACCACCACCACCCCACACACTCCTCCCTACTTCCGTTTGAAAGATCACGTATTTTCGTCAAATATGAAGATGAATATTCTGACTTCAGTGTTTGTTAGGCATTTAATGAACATTTTTGGAAATTTTCAAATTGGTTTCATTTTAATCTTTGACAGAAAAAAAAGTGAATCAGCTCTTTCAAATCAGTCCAGATCTGGACATTTTCCCCCATTTGTCTCTGGAAAGCATAACGTGAAAACAGCGTCTTCAGACCACAAATCTTTCACAGTTGTTCTCATTATAATCATTCTTATTGGTGGCGGTTATGGTGGTCGTGGTGATGGTGATGGTGATAATGTTGAAGGTATTTAGATAACACTATCGTTGGTTACAGACCAAGCTGTAGCGCTTTACAATTCAGGCCCTCGTTTACACAACGGGCTGCCTACCTGGGTAGAGCCGAGTGTAGAGCTGCCTGCTGGCACTTCATTGGGTTGTTTCCTGCGTTAGTCGGTCGAATATCACTCAATTTTCACTCTTTCTTTCGAATTTTAACGAAAGGTGTATGCTTTGTTTATATTTGTCATTCACACAACAGCCAAGCCAGCCTTCTCTTCCTGGAAGTTGGTGGTGGTATTTTGTGTGTGTGTGTGTGTGTGTGTGTGTGTGTGTGTGTGTGTGTGTGTTGTGTGTGTGTGTGTGTGTGTGTGTGTGTGTGTGTTGGCGAGCGCGCGCGCGTTCAACCACGGAACCTTGGTGTATAGTCTCTTTCAAAGAACTATTATATTTTTGAAAGGTTGATATGCTCTATGGTCTGAATCACGTGATTTGTACTTAGAGTTGTTGGGATATTTGTACTCAAGTGTGAGCAAAGTGTTCTACTCTTTGTGTACATGAAGAACTTTTTTCCCAAGAAGACCAATCTGACGTCCTTTTAAATCTTCTGGCAGATTTTTCCCCTCACGTAACCTGACTTGGACGTTCATCATAGTAATCTTCAGATCGGTTGTCTGGTTTCGGAAATTGTGGTTTTGGATTTTAAAATCGGCATGTTAAGCTTACCTGACTGCGATTTGAACTTGCGATTTCGGGGCCGGAATAGCTTAGTTGGTAGAGCGCCGAACTCGTGATCCTGGGGTTGCGGGTTCAATTTTCGGTACAGGGGGATTTTTCCCTCGGAGTTAATATTGCTTCTGACTCCATTCCCCATACAGTCCTTCGAATGAGACTATAAAACGAGGTTCCGTGTGTGAACGCATGCACAACATCTTGCACACACGTAAAATCCCACCACCAATTTTCGGAAGAGAAGGCCAGTTTGGCCGTTGGTATGGATGACACGTTACACATAGCATGCACCTTCCCCGAAGATGGAGTATGGCTGCCTTAATGGCGGGATAAAAAAAAAACTGTCATACACACAAAACTCCACTACCTGTCTATACAGGCAGTGTCCGCAGGAGCATCAGCCTGCGTACGCAGAAAAAAAAGAAAAATAAATGAAAGAACTTGCTTTCTTTACCTGATACGGTCACCAAGGTCGATGAAGCTGTAAGAATATCACTGACAAGAAAACACGTTCGGTGACGTGTGCATTTCAAAGGTAAGGAGGGGCTCTGAAACTGAAATCAGAACCCCCCCTTCATTTTAGCTAGAAATTAAAACGAAAGATGAGATAACCCCTATCCCACATCCCCACGCTCCACTTCCACCCCACCCCCCACCACTTCACTCTGTTCAGTTACTTAAATGAAAGGAAGCCGACTTTCAGGGGGCAGGTGCAGGCAATGCTCTACACTTTTTTTTCCTCTTTTTTTCCGCCTTTCGGATGTCAGGTATGATGAGCAAAGCACTGTATGTCGTGACAAAACACAGTTCGGGTCAGAATCTACACGATGTCTTGTAGTATGAAGCTAAGTCATCACCCAAGAATGCTTGAATATCTCGGGAGCGTGTCACTGGTCCCAAGGTCCATTGGACCCAAGGTTCGTTGGTCCCAAGGTTCGTTGGTCCCAAGGTTCGTAGATCCCAAGGTCCGTTGGTCCCAAGGTTCGTTGGTCCCAAGGTTCGTTGATCCCAAGGTTCGTTGGTCCCAAGGTTCGTTGATCCCAAGGTTCGTTGGTCCCAAGGTTCGTTGGTCCCAAGGTCCATTGGTCCCAAGGTTCGTTGGTCCCAAGGTTCGTTGATCCCAAGGTCCATTGGTCCCAAGGTCAGTTGGTCCAAGGTTCATTAGTCCCAAGGTCCGTTGGTCCCAAGGTTCATTGGTCTCAAGGTTCGTTGATCCCAAGGTTCATTGGTCCCATGGTTCGTTGGTCCCAAGGTTCATTGGTCCCAAGGTTCGTTGGTCCCAAGGTTCATTGGTCCCAAGGTTCGTTGATCCCAAGGTCCGTTGGTCCAAGGTTCGTTGGTCCCAAGGTCCGTTACATATTTCACAGATTTATATGGACCTTGGGACCAACGGATCTTGGGACCAACGGACCTTGGGACCAATGGACCTTGGGACCAATGGACCTTGGGACCAATGACCTTGGGACCAATGGCATGACCCCGAATATCTCTCTTGGGGAATGGTATGTGACCTCACAAGGACGACGCATCGTCAATAAAACACACACACAACCTATGTGGGATGCCTAGGGCCTAGGATTCATAGGACTCGCAGCAAGTGAGAACTGAACTGCATGGGCCCTGAGGTACAGAGAACATGGGATGAAAAACAAACCCTGAAATACTTCGAGTCTGGGGTACATCAGACACGGGATACATACCCATGGGACATATACCGGACTTGTGATACATAGGATGTAGGACAAATAGGACCAGGGATAGGTACACCGGACCTGGAACACATAGTACCTGGGGCATGGGATACATAAGATCTGGAAGACATAGGACCTGAGACACCTAGGACATGAGACACATACTACCTGGAATACGTGGGACCTGAAACACATAGGGCA
>CM031614.1:72451562-72461562 GCA_018398815.1 Conus ventricosus
CTCCTCCAGTGTTTGAAGTGAGGGGGTTTGAAGACTCCACCGAAGGTTTGGGCTCTGGAGATGTGAAAAGCTTTCATCTCGCGATGAGCGATAGGGGGCGCCCTCTATCAAAGCTCTCCCTCAAAGAAAGCACTGACAGTCGCCGCAATCCCACAATCCTTTGCCGCCGACAACTTTGTGTGATCTGCGCGCGATTGGCTTATCTGGCCTCTTGATAATTACAAGTGACTGCTGGCATTCGATCCACGAGTGGGGGAAGAGCCTGGTTTGGCTAGGGGGCTGAGGAAGGGATTACAAGAGGAAGGTTTCGAGTGCCCTTTATCGCTTTTAAGTGGTTTAACCAGAGAAAAAGAACAAAATCCGGAACAAAAAAATGTTCTCACGGATGTTCTTGTTTATACACTGTTTCGCTGGCAACTTGTATTGCAGACAGAAAGCTGTAAAGCTCAGGACTTAGAGGACTAGGGGAAGTAAGGGTAGCCTGTAGTCTTTTGTGTGTGACACTGTCTGTCTGTCTGTCTGTCTGTCTGTCTCTCTCTCTCTCTCTCTCTCTCTCTCTCTCTCTCTCTCTCTCTCTCCTATGAATGGGAATAGAGATCATCGTTAGCAGTGTCGAACCCCTCCAATAATGACACTCTCAAAAGCTTTGACTGTCCATGAAACTAGAACATATAATCATACTTGTGCATCCTCCATATGAAGATTTATGGGAGAAAATGCACCAGTTTTATTTATTTGTTGTTGTTTTTTTTTAATTACAACAGCCAGGTCCTAGACAATTTTTTTTCTTTATGAGCTGACAGTGCTAGGCGTTCGTTAGGTTTTCAGGCAATGAACTAACGTTGTTTGTTACTATGACAAATGCACTACCCACGCCAAATGCGTTGTTCATTTCGCTAACCTGACTTTAAAGTTTGATGGAGAAAGCTACCCTGAAAGGTGAGGGTCAGAAAAGACTGCTTTCAAGTTCACGGACACTTAGGTACAAAGACATTGGGATAGATGGATACAATGGTATAAGTATAGATACAAGGACATATAGATGTATCAGAATGTAAAACTGCACATCCACAGGGGTGTGCAGACACATGAACATTGAAAGGTACAGATGTATTAGTTTGGATACAAACATGCAACGAAAGAGGAATATATATATATATATATATATATATATATATATATATATATATATATATATATATATAATAAACAAGGATATAGGAATATGTTCATTCATGGACATAGGCGTATTTGGCTTCAGGACATGAGAATATACCAATGCGAAAACATACAGATGTAAACAAACAAGGACAGTGAAATGAATAGTTACGTGATAGGTGACAGGTCGCTATATAATAGAGAAACACCTACGCCTAAATTTGGTGGGGGGGGGGGGGGGGGCATAAACGCAGGGACACACATTTCAAATACACGTTGGAGACCCATGAGACCTGATCAAAACGTTCCTAGCGCTAGCCTGACCATGAAGGTTTTGTCCAAGTCAAACGTTTTTTTTGTCTTAGGTAGAGAGATACCCCTGTCAACACCTGTCTGAGGCGCATCTTCAAAATCAGATGGCCAGAAAGATCAATGAAGATCTATGGAAGCAAGCAGTACAGGAACCAGTGGCCAAGCAGATTCTGCGGAGGAAGTGGGGCTGGATTGGACACACTCTCAGGAAGCCAGCATCCAGCACCACACGCCAAGCCCTGACATGGAACCCGCAGGGGAAAAGGAAGAGAGGCCGACCTCGCAGCAGCTGGAGGCGAGACACTGAGGCAGAGATAAAGAGGCAGGGGACCAACTGGACAGGCATTCAGCGAGCAGCCCAGAACCGAGTGCGATGGCGGAGTGTTTCGATGGCCTATGCTCACCGTTGAGCCATGGGCCTAAGTAAGTGAGAGAAATACCACTCAACATCGCACAGGCATTCCCTTGGACCATCAGCACCACGACCCAAGTTCTCTCTCTGTTTATTGCGTTGTTTGCTTCCACATCTTCGATGACGTCATTGTGCGTCGCCAAGCGTTGCCGGGGCAAACATTTCCTGAGATTAGGGAACAGTCATGATTAGGATGGAGCCAAATGTTAGCCAATATGGTGAATAATCAGCGACTGCAAAGCCACACTGAGGAACTGCAGCCATGGATGCAGCAGACTTGTGTGTTCAAGGCAATGTCCTAGTGGAACCACACAGTTCTAAACAGTTTCTTCTTCTTCTTCTGCGTACGCAGGCTGATACTCCTGCGAACACTCCCTGTATAGACAGGCAGGTATTAAGCCTATCTGCTCAACAAAGGGAGTTGAGTTTTGTGTGTATGACCGTTTTTTATCCCGCCATTAAGGCAGCCATACTCCATCTTCGGGGAAGGTGCATGCTATGTGTAACGTGTCATCCATACCAACGGCCAAACTGGCCTTCTCTTCCGAAAGTTGTTAATGGGATTTTACGTGTGTGCAAGATGTTATGCGTGCGTTCACACACGGAACCTCGGTTTTATAATCTCATTCGAAGGACTGTATGGGAAATGGAGTCAGAACCAATGTTAACTCCGAGGGAAAAATCCCCCTGTACCGAAACGGCCCGGCTGAGATTCGGGTACATCTTGATAGATCCCTGTCTCGGTAGATCCCCATCTCGGTAGATCCCCGTCTCGGTAAATCCCCCACTACATGTGGACGAATTTCCGTCTCAGTAGATCCCCGTCTCGGTAGATCCCCATCTCGGTAGATCCCCGTCTCGATAGATCCCCCACTACATGTGGACGAATTTCCGTCTCGATAGATCCCCGTCTCGGTAGATCCCCATCTCGGTAGATCCTCATCTCGATAGATCCCCGTCTCGGTAGATCCAAAAAGAGTAACGGGGATCCATCGAGATGGGGATCTATCGAGACGGGGATCTATCAAGACGGGGATACATCGAGACGGGGATCTATCGAGATGGGGATCCATCGAGACGGGGATCTATCGAGACGGGGATCTATCGAGTGCCCCCCGAACCCGCAACCCTTGGATTACGAGTCCGGCGCTCCACCAACTGAGCCATTCCAGCCCCCTCTAAACAGTTTGTTCACGGTGCTTAGAAATGATATAATCCTGTAGCTACTGCAGCAGGTCTGCATCGGATTCCTCGGCGACTGCGCGGCCCTTCTCAAGAGAGTCCACAAGCAGAATACCATCTGTATCCCTAAAAACATGGAGCCATCAGGTTACTCGCTGACCAGTTTTTTTGGAGGTGGTGTCCCCACCGTTTTGATTGCCGCTTTATTTCGAGTTTAAAGTGATGCACCTTTGTCTCCTCAGCAGAGACAAAGTAGCTCAAAAGACGGCTGGATCTGCTTCAATTAAATGTAGGCCTGAATTGTCTTGGAACATTATCAGTCGAGTGTGCCCCTGTGTCCTGGACAAAAATTCCGGATGGCACTTTTCATTACTGGGTCTTTCGTCAGAAGGTTCAAACTTTTGCAAAGAGATCCCAGAAGACAGAATGTAGCTACCCTAATGGTGGGATTCTTGGCATACACAAAACTCTCACCGATGGTGAAGTTTTAGCACACACACACACACACACACACACACACACACACACACACACACACACACAGAGAGAGAGAGAGAGAGAGAGAGAGAGAGAGAGAGAGAAACAGAGAGAGAGAGAGAGAGAGAGAGAGAGAGAGAGAGAGAGGAAGAGAGACAGACAGACAGACAGACAGACAGACAGATGCCCAAAGGGCTGGCAATATGACGGACATTGACTTCCCTGTCTGTCACGTCAGTGCGCAGGGCCGTGGGAATTGTTTCTTTGGCAGGAATGGTCTTTGGCTTTCCACACAAAGTCGTCTTCGAGGCTTTCTCTACCCTCTTTCAATCCACCTGACCGCTTCTTACCAGTGGAATGTTATGAACATGCTTGTTATAAGTGTTCGTCAAATCTGTGTATGTGCCTTTTGCTGGAAGTTATTAACAGTTAGTTTCTTCATCTTGCACAGATGTGGCGGACAGGATGCAATCGTGTTGGATGAGGCCACAACTGGGATGAAGAAATTCTCCAGTTTTTAGTGTCCTCATGAAAAAGGCACGTACATAGTTGTGCCAGATTTCAAAGATGAAGCCCACCTTTGACATGATCAGGCTTTGAACTTTTGCTGTTGATGACCTCTTTTCCATGTATATGTGAGCAAACGCATGTGGAGGACATAAATACTTTAATAGACAAGCAGACAGGCAAATAGATAGACAGACATACAGACAGACATTTAGACAGATAGACAGATAGATATATAGATAGATAGGTGCATACATACATACATACATACATAGCCTTCATACATATATACATACATACAACAGATAGATGCATACATACATAGCCTACACAGATACATGCATACATGCATACATACATACATACATACAGAGACAGATGGACAGATGAATTAATTGAAACATATAGAACGAACGAACGAACGAACGAACGAATTTTATTTTAAGAGGGTAGTGGATAAAGCATGAATACTTTTTTACATCCAGCCCTCTGTAGATGGATAGATAGATAGATAGATAGATAGATAGACGGATAGATAGGTTGGCAGACAGATGGATGGACAGATGAATGAAATGAGGACAGACAGACAGACAGACAGATGAACTAATTGAAAGACAGAGGTGTGTGGGGGGTGTGGTGTGGAGGGGGTGTATATTAAAAACCCTCCATGCCCACACACCGCAGCACAGACTCACGTTTCCCAGGGGTGCTGGGCGTGACGATGGCCTCGGGGGACACACACACGCCCCTCTCATAGCGGGGCAGACGCGAGCAGCTGAGGGCCTCGGGCCAGGACACGTTGTAAGCGTTCATCAACGGCTCGCAGCCCGCCCGAGCCCGCTCACACACACCCCGGCACGGCGGGATGGGCTCCGGCTGGAAAGCCACCGTGCAGATGGGGGCGTACATGGCACACAGGAGGAACAGCAGCACCTCGGAGCAGTTGCGGTCCAGCAGCACGTGGAACTGGTCGAAGGCCAGGCGGGCGTTCTCCTGCGTGCTGTGGTGCAGCAGGTTGGGCATGCGGGTCATGTTGTAAGGCATGGCGCGGCAGCGGGGGATGTCGATGGGCTCGCACTTGTCCAGCCGGTGCACGAAGGCGGAGCCCACCCGCAGACTCTCCATCAGGCAGACCAAGGTCAGGACAGTCCTGGCCGCGGACCCTGAGGTCCGCGGGAGTGTCAGCGATGAGAATGGCATGGTGAGTCAGTGAATGAGGGTAGACGGAGCGTTCGGTCCAAGTCTGCCCTCACGTTGATCCTCCAGAAAGAGAAGGAAAAAAAAAACGGAAAAAAAACAACAACTGCTGTTCTGGTTCAAGTTGGTCGAGATGCTTCTTCTCAAGGTTCAACTACTGCTTTCCAATGTCAAGTGATCCCACGCTTCACTTGTTCCGTTCCCGAGAACCATCATCTCACCGAGACAGTTATCTCCAATGCTTCCTCAGAATGGGGAAGGAAAGATCCTTGTGATGCAGTAGAAATGCCCTGAATCTGGGTGACTTCTATTTAATAGTAACCCACAATAAAATGAAGAGCTACTACATATCCACCGACCATCGGTTATTTCGCGTCCAGGCGAAGACTCACAAACGTTTGTTGATAACCCTGGAAGATGAAAATTGTTATTATTTTCACCCACAATCCTGTCAATAGGGCCTTTACGTACGTATGTTTAGACGCTTGTGTCCCGGATTCAATGTATATGTAGTGAAAGGAGTGGACCCAGTTGTCGGCGACACATCTTTTTCACACTTCTCTGTCTCCTCTCGGTTCCTCCGATTGGTTGCAAGTCGAAGACTGAATGGCCGGCATGGTGACGTCATCGCTCCATGTCGTCAGTGGGTACGTTTCATTCGGATGACAGAACCAATCCACAACTCTGAAATGAAATAGTCACTGAATTAATCACATTAATTGACGGATGACGGTTCAAGGTCGCGTTCACGACAAAGATGTTTCTGGCAACGTCAAAAAAGTTGTCATGTTGCCAACAGCTCAGACAACATGGAAGGGGTACCAGCCTGAATTGTGGGCATTGTGACGATCGACAGATGGGACATGGTTAACACTGACAATGTGTCGTTAACCAAGAAATGATCAGACAGTGAGAGAAGGGAGGAGGAAAGGTTCAATGATTTAAAACAGTACGGTACTTCCGCTCTAATTTGCACACGTCTAGATAAAAGATGCGCAAAACAAGAAAACTGAAAATTTTCACAATTTATTTTAGATACGTCTGAGAGAGAGAGAGAGAGAGAGAGAGAGAGAGAGAGAGAGAGAGAGAGAGAGAGAGAGCATAACTGTTGGGAAAAAACAGAGAGAGAGACAGACAGAGAGAGTATAAGGGTTAGGAAAAACCAGAGAGAGAGAGAGAGAGAGCATGTGGCAGGCAGAAACCAGAGAGAGAGACAGAGAAGAGAGAGAGAGAGAGAGAGAGAGAGAGAGAGAGAGAGAGAGAGAGAGAGAGAGAGAAGAGAGACAGAGCAGTGGGCTGGGAAAAACCAAGAGAGAGAGAGAGAGAGAGAGAGAGAGAGAGAGAGAGAGAGAGAAAGAGAGAGAGAGAGAGAGAGAGAGAGGAGAGAGAGAGAGAGAGAGAGAGAGAGAGAGAGCATAAGGGTTAGGCAAAACCACACAACAGAGAGAGAGAGAGAGAGAGAGAGAGAGAGAGAGAGAGAGAAGAGAGAGAGAGAGAGAGAGAGAGACAGACAGACAGACAGACAGACAGACAGAGAGAGACAGAGAGAGACAGAGACAGAGAGAGAGAGAGAACAAGCATGATAGTGCAGATCAAATAAGTACAAAAGTTCACATACATGAATGCAGACGAGGACATTTCTGCCAGAGAAAACGTGTTCAGTTTGCCCACTGTTTTTCAGCCAGGGCCGAACGAGGGATGAGGCTGAAGGGCAATGCAAGCACGCGCACCCCCTCCTAGTTAATTAAAGTCTTGTTTCTGTTTCATATGGCAATGAAGTCATGCCTACTTGCACAGACACACGGGAAAAAAGAATTCCGGGAGAATGGAGGGGACGAGACGTACCTCCCCCTAGATGCACCTGGCAAATTTAAGCGCCTTCAATTTACTCTTTAAATATTCAAGCACACCCCCATCCTCCTGCAAAGTAACGGGTCTGCCCTGTTAAAACACACACACACACACACACACACACACACACACACACACACACACACTCACACACACTCATACACACACACACACCTCCGCGAGTCATACAACGCGAGAAAAATCGCTTTTGCTATTCTCTCTCTCTCTCTCTCTCTCTCTCTCTCTCTCTCTCTCTCTCTCTCTGTCTCTCTCTCTGGTTTCTGCCTGCCACATGCTCTCTCTCTCTCTCTCTCTCTCTCTCTCCTCTCTCTCTCTCTCTGGTTTTTCCTAACCTTTATACTCTCTCTGTCTGTCTCTCTCTCTGTTTTTTTCCCAACAGTTATGCTCTCTCTCTCTCTCTCTCTCTCTCTCTCTCTCTCTCTCTCTCTCTCTCTCTCTCTCCAAGGTGATCGTCTTTAACGGTAAAACTTACATAGAGATAGACTTCTCGGTGGCATCGGATGCAAAGTGTTCAACATTCAAAGGCGAACATCAATCCGGTTTTGAGAAGAAAGAAGAAAAGGAGACGTGTTGTGTGTGTGTGTGTGTGTGTGTGTGTGTGTGTGTGTGTGTGTGTGTGTGTGTGTGTGTGGTGGTGTGTGTGTGTGTGTTGGGGAGGGGGAGGGGAGGGGCTAGGGGAAGAAAAGGAGTCCTGAGAAAGGGGTTGAGGGGAGAGTGGGAGACATGCCACGGTCTTTCCTGGTACTGGTTAAGAAAATGGTGGTGACAGTCACACATGTCGAGTCTTTTTTCTTTCTTTCTTTCTTTCTTTTAATGAATTTGGTCAACCAAATCAATTCCATGAACGCAAATCAATTTTGATCTGGATTTGTTTTAACAAGTCATGATGATGATGTCGACGAAGACTAAGACGACGATGACGACGACGACGACGACGACTATGATGATGATGATGATGATGATGATGATGATAATGCTGATGATGATGATTTACAGTTCAGTATTTGCTTCTTGTTACTGTTTGTTACACTGAAATGAATTAAAAGCACATTACCTCCTCCACCACCACCACCACCCCCCCCCCCCCCACCCCCACAAAAAAGGCATACATATGACATTATATAACATATCTCAGCGGGAGACGAACAAAAATGTCTCAGATGTACGTGCGATGAAAAATGACCAGACCAGTGTAGCGGTAAACTGACCGACGACCTTACTACACTCCCCATTTATTAGAAAGTGACGTGTCCGGAACTGCTCTCTCTTTTCATCATGGAGTTATCGACTCTTGACAACGGAAGTCATGGTGTCGCTTTCGTTTATGACACAGTCGAGCGATTCGTACTGTTGCTGACAAATCACATTACATAGTCAGAAACTGGCAGGGGATTATACACCTAAGCAAATAAGGTAAATGATTGTTGCTTCACGGTGATAAAACTTAATTCTGTGAGTAATAGCAATAGCCTGTGGAAAAGATAGATGAACGATTAATGTGTGAGGGACTTATTGGTCAAGACTGGTGAATTTGTGGGAATGCTTTGAATCATCCGTGCGAGTTGTGAATATATATATACTTCTATTTCTTTTGAGTATGCTTATGTTCATTTGATGACTATGTGTATAGTCAATTAAACAGATACTCAGTTTAGGGTAAGAGTGCAGTTCGCTGCATACGGTACATAACTTTTCGTTTTATACTGTACAATGGAGGAATTAAACAAAAATAATAATAAAAATAAAATCTGGCGAACCCACGGAACGTGTTTGGATTAGATATCAGGGGAAAGAATAGGATATTAGCCTTTCCAAAAAAAGTTGAACTTCAGAAAATTCGTGCTATGCATTGATCGCTGTGAATTTTTTTTCTCCACTTTATTTATTCTTCGCTTCTGTATTTGTTCAGTTACTTACGAACTAAAAAAAATGGCAAAACTAATTCATATAATCCCCCCCCTCTCTTCGTGTGTATGTGTGTGTGTGTGTGTGTGTGTGTGTGTGTGTGTGTGTGTGTGTGTGTGTGTGTGTGTGTGTGTGTTGGTGAAACAAACACTAAAGCGAAAAAAAGAAAGAAAGAAAACGAGCGCGAAGGCAAATACAGAAACTAATTATAATGGAAAGAGTCAGACGAAGAAGAGACAAGTACAAGGACGAACATGAAGAAAATGAGGAAGAAAAAGAAAACACAGGAGAAAACAGAACAACAGTAACAAAAAAAACTATACTTACGGCGAAAAGGCTTGTAACTGTTAAGACTTGGTTGGTAATCAAGACTGATCTCCCCTACAAACGAAAAAAAAAGGTGCTTTTTTTTGTCTCTTTTCTTCTTTCAAAGAAGGTAACACTCAGACAGGCACCATGAGCTCTTCTGAAGTTGCAGACTCGCAAACTGGTGATGCCAACACTTGTCAAGGAATCCTTATTCCTGATTGAAGGAAGGAACCAAGGGTCGTCTCTTATATATATATCACCAACCCACGGATCGTCTGTCCAATCAGCGACAGCGATTTGTCAATTAGTTTCTGCGTCGATGATCGTCACGATGAACAAGTAGTAATAGAAACTCGTATCACGGAGCACGGCTGTCGATGGTAAAGGACAGATAGTGGTTTTCTGTAATAACTTTCTCGCAGCTCTCGCGGGGGGGCTTCGACCACGACCATCCAGGGTGGAGTGACGGAGAGGGAGAGAGAAAGCGAGAGAGAGAGAGAGGCAGTGAGTGAGATTGTCGCCCGACGGATGATAACCGATTGCGGCTGGGAGGGGGTGGGGTGGGGGTGGGGGTGTCACCTGTTGACGTTCGGCTGCCCGACAGTCTCGCATTGAATAACGCAAGTTGGTCCACACTCTCACTCCTCCTCCTCCTCCTCCACGGTGCTT
>CM031614.1:72466562-72469062 GCA_018398815.1 Conus ventricosus
TGTCTGTCTTTCGCAGTCCTGATTTACGCTAGGATGTGTCATGCCGTTTCATACCAGATTGGGTTTCGATGGCACCATCTTCATTATCCTCATCGTCCTTGATAGTTGTGGGTAACATTTGGTATCTCATATGGTTTTTTTTTTTTTTATCCTTGTGTTCTTCTCTCGCTGTGACCTCAGTTTCGATTTCCCCTCTTCGAGTCTGTGCCCCTGGTGAGTTCACATCGGGGTCGTGGGTGTCGGTGAGTGCAGAGGGGCTGTCCTATGACAGGACGTGGTGGCGCCCTCTGCAGGGGAAGATGACGAAGTAATCATTGTCGTCAGCAGGGGGCTGGGTAGGTCATAGTCTGCGGAAATGCTGGTTAAGAAGCGACACAAGAGAAACACCACCACAGCGGCTTGGCTGCAGTGCAGTGTGTCTCTGACGAGTCATGACCACTTGATCTGCTTGCTCCCTGTGAATTGCTGTGCCGGGCCTGCCACAGGAATAATCTGGGTGTGGCTGTGGGTGTGCGAGGGTGGTGTGTGTGTGTGTGTGTGGGGGGGGGGGGGGATGTGTTGAGGGAGGAAAGGGGAAGAAGCCAGAATGAACAGCGTGGGAATAATGCCAACGAGGGGGCACGAAAAATAAGACAAAAAGTAAATAAAACGAACATTCGATTTTTAATGGGAACGGGTATTTGTAAACTATGAATATTCCATTCTAACGGCTACTGCGTTCTCATCAAAACTCTGACGATTCAGTTCCAACAGAAACTGCGTACTTTGTTAGGACAGGAAACTTGAAGAGCTTCAATTTCTTTTACGGTCTTTTTATTTATTTTTCTAAACTTTACTTTATATCAACAGGAAACTTGAAGACTTTTAGTTTCGTTTACTGTCTTTTTCTTCATTTACATTGTAAAAAGAGAAAAGACAAATGTAAGTGGAGTACCACGTGAGCCCAGGTGGACTAGCAGCTTGGCATTTGCATGACTGACCATCGGTCGTAGCAAGGTCCAAATCGGGAAGAAGCATGGCCATCAATCTGATACACTCTACACGCACCTTGAGGAAAACTAATTGGGTTCCCGTTTTCTTTCGTGTCATCAAATCAACACGTACGTCTCAGAGTGCTAACTCAATGCACAATATAAAAAGAGACGAGGGAATTTTTGGTTTTACAAATATTTAGTTCTTCTTTAGACGTAACAAAAGAAAGACATAAAAACTGCATGAAATGATACTCTAACGACGGCAGCGGAAAACCTTCTGGGAGTGCTGTTTTGTGTAACTATCTATAATATGGAAACTATTGTTTCATGCATTGCTCGCCTGTGTTGTTTAGTTATCTGAAGCTGTGGGAAGCTAACTTGTTTCTTCCATCGTGTATTAAGCCTTATTTTGTTTGATTTCTGTTTCGTGAGTTGGTTTGTCTGTTGGATTTCTGTTCAGTAATGTTGCAGTCTGTTTCAGTCTTCTTCTGTAGATTGCTGAGATGATTTAGCATCATGCTGCTGTTGTTGTTCCCCATGAGTACGTGTTATAAAGCACAGACCTATGCGTTTGTGTGTATACCCGTATGTATATGATTGCAACACATTCGTGTTAATGCACGTGTGTGTACTGTGTGTGAATGTGTGGCCTTTTTCACCGTTTCGCTGCAACTGTAATATGTTACGCGACCAACAATTGGTCTATATATGGCGCAAAATGAATTATTCTCTTACTTCTATTCTTACAGGCCCGCATCTTTGAACAACTTGTCGGTAAGACTTTAAGACTAATGACATAATCATCACAAAATTCACAAACTGTCATCGTTGATTTTACTTCCATCATTTAAAACTCTGGAGGGGAAAGAAGAGAACCCCGTTCATATTTAGTGAGTACCGTGTATAAGCATTTTGCTTGTTGCACTCGTCTTATATGTTGTTGCTGCTTTTGTGTGTACTTCTTGAAGAAATTCGCTTAAACCAGAACCCCGTACAGGTCTATCCGTGAGACGAATCGCTCAAAAATGATTTAGACCCACGCTCTCACTTTGGTGAGGGTTCCAGTCAGTTTTCTCATACAAGATGCCTGAGATGGAAAGCGACCCACCTGACCTGAGCCCACCAAAATAGAAAGAGGCCTGAGCCCACCAAAGTAGAAAGAGGCCTGTGCTCACCAAAGTAGAAAGAGGCCTGTGCCCACCAAAGTAGAAAGAGGCCCGTGCCCACCAAAGTAGAAAGAGGCCTGTGCCCACCAAAGTAGAAAGAGGCCTGTGCCCACCACAGTAGAAAGAGACTTGTGCCCACCAAAGTAGAAAGAGGCCTGTGCCCACCAAAGTAGAAAGAGGCCTGTGCCCACCAAAGTAGAAAGAGACTTGTGCCCACCAAAGTAGAAAGAGGCCTGTGCCCACCAAAGTAGAAAGAGGCCTGTGCCCACCACAGTAGAAAGAGACTTGTGCCCACCAAAGTAGAAAGAGGCCTGAGCCCACCAAAGTAGAAAGAGGCCCGTGCCCACCAAAGTAGAAAGA
>CM031614.1:72480506-72485506 GCA_018398815.1 Conus ventricosus
TGTGTGCATCTGTATGTGTGTGTGTGTGTGTGTGTTGGTGTGTGTGTTGTGTGAGTGTGAGAGAGAGCGCGTGAGAGAGAGAGAGAGAGAGAGAGAGAGAGAGTATGTGTGTGAGAGAGAGAGAGAAGAGAGCGAGAGCGTGAGAGTGAGAGAAGAGAGTATGTGTGTGTGTGTGTGTGTGTGTGTGTGTGTGTGTGTGTGTGTGTGTGTGTGTGTGTGTGTGTGTGGTGTGTGAATATGATGTGTGTGAGTGTGTGTGAGAGAGAGAGAGAGAGAGAGAGAGAAGAGAGTGTGTGTGTGTGTGTGTGTGTGTGGTGTGTGTGTGTGTGTGTGTGTGTGTGTGTGTGTGGTGTGGGTGTGTGGGTGTGTGTGTGGTGTGAAGGTGTGTGTGAGTGAGAGAGAGAAAGAGAAAGAAAGAGAGAGAGATGTGTGTGTGGTGTGAAGAAGAGAGAGAGAGAGAGAGAGAGAGAGAGAGGAGAGAGAGAAAGGAGGTACAACACACACACCACACACACACACACACACACACACACACACACACACACACACACACACACACACACACACACACACACTGGAAGAATATGGGAATCTTGCATGCACCAAATTTGTTATAAGAAGTTCTACTAAGACAACAATATAGGCCCTGAAATAAATATTAAATCGGATATTGATTTTCCCAAAAGGGCTAAAAGTATATCATCTCAAACGACTCTAAGAACATAATACTTCCTCGATTTTAGAATCATCAGATATAAAACTAACATCTATTGCAAAAAGATCTATTGTGTCTCCTATCCCCCCGGGAAACTAATACGAGCACATTTGATATTGAGCATACAGATTTAACAAAGGCTGAAAATACTCATTTGTTATTATCCAATATCAAAATGCATTTGCATGATCACTATTCCAACCATTTTAAGATATACACTGATGGATCATTAATCAATGAACATGCAGGTGCAGCATACATTATCCCAGGTCTTAACGAAGAAAAGTCCTATTATCTTGGAAAAAAAACAAATAGACTGTTTTGAAATATGAGATTTCCAATTGATTTAAAAGTGGTAAGCAATTTCGGTTAATTTATGCTGATTATCATTTCCTAAAGGATTTTGGTGTGCTAAATTCATTTATCAAATTTGCCAAGTGAAATCTTGCTTATTTTTCAAGATATAATTATTTGTTCAAAATGGGCCGCCTTGCAGAAAAGGAAACTCCTTCAGGCATTAGTGGACACAAATTTAAGTGTTTTATTTCAGAAAATTCTGAATAAAGCCTTGAAAGAAAACATAATAAACATTTCAAACTTGTATTTCTGTTCATAAATGTAACGATTGGATCATCTTCTATCAAAATGTACCCCCGATCCTTCCCCGCACAAAGAAATGAAAAATGGAAATTAATATCTATACCTTTCAGTTTGATTTGAAATTCTCTGTACATGGAAATGCAAAAACAGTCAAATTTGAGTCATGAATCTGAATGATAATTACAGAAGTAAGCCTTTGAATGACCCAATTAAAACAGCAAAGCAATGATAATGACAGAAGTACGCCTTTGAATGACCCAATTAAACAGCAAAGCAATGAAATGACAGAAGTAAGCCTTTGAATGACCCAATTAAACAGCAAAGCAATCAAACAAAACGAAGGTGGTGAATACAAAGAATGCCCCCAATCATTTGAAGACAGATTCAAATTGCTGCTAGTCTTTTTAATCTGTCAATTATCTGGCACAAATGTACTGTCTCCTGTGTCAGTTTGCTAAATCCAATAAAATCTCTTGATAAAGCAAACAACAGCCGGCCACAACGTTAAATTCATGAACAGAGGCCTAACTTTCACGATTCTCTGGTTCAATTCACGTAGTTTTCGCTTAGAGTACATGTAAATGAAAACGGAACAACACCTGCTGATAACAAGAGACCATGCTCTTTCAATTCATGCTTTCAATTATTGTTGTTTTCTGCAGACAGAGTCAACAGTGCTGCACTTGCATGCACTAGTACATCGCCGTTTATGCTTTCTGCACTGGCAGTTACTCCTTTGACACTGGTTTTGCAACTGTAGCTAATGAGATAAACGCAGGTTTCAGGCACTGCTGGAAGACACGTCAGAATAGGTGCAAATGCGCCATCATTGATGTCCATCCCATGGTCTCTGGTTTGGGCAGCACTGGACGTTGTTTGTCAGCTTGGTTCCAGACAAGTGCCTGGTAATGTGCTCGCATGAATGGAACGACAGGGCATCATGTGTTGGTGCAAGGGTTCCACGGCGTGGCTTGAGCAAACAGAACTGACCTTGCATCGTCCTACAGAAGCAGTGTCCATGTTGTACACTTTACAGATGAAGGCCTCCGCATCAGCACACGCTTGGTGAGACAGTTCACCCTCTTCCAAGTGTTGCAAGGAGGTCATAATGCTCCTTGAAGACTTTCAAGCAAGATTTCTTAGTAATGGCCAGCCAGAACGATGTCGTATCACTTCCAGTAGGTGAATGAAATGCCGGTAAGGCACTCAGGAAACTGTTGTCAGAGGGAAGTGGATCTACAATGGTGTGGAGTGGAATATACTTCTGTTCTTTGACATTCCCGCTTTCACCCACACTTTTGAGCATGGCATTTTTGTTGAAGTGGGCCGAAGAAGGACCAGCACATCCGTATCTCGTGCAGCGACAACAACGCTTGAAGTTTGGCTCTTTACACAGTGAAGAATAATCCGAGAGTCCGCCTCCTCGTGTTTGGCTTCTAATTCTTCAGTGTTTACATCAGGAGCTGAGGACTCAAAACTGCTCTTCATCACAGAAGCCACCAGAAATGACCCTGATCTTGTTTTCAGGTGCCTGAAGGACCAGTTTAACGAGACAAGAAATTGGCCAGGTCAGCTTTGTTCTCTGCAAGGGCAATGAAGTTTTCCCACTTAGTGGTAGAGGGACTTCCTCTGCTTTGGATCTCTCTCGTCACGGGCACTGCATGTCTGCCTCGTTTTGTGTCTGGTGCCAGCCTTCATGGACATTTCATGGTATCTGTCAAACACAACATCAATTCGAGTGAAGACAGCACCACTCTGAAGAACAGATTCAACACATGTGTCAGCTAGGTCACCAAAGTCTTGGCGTTTGGCGGCTTTCCAATTGCAATCACAAGTGCTTGGCCATCAGTGATGAGTGTTGTTTTTCTCCAAGGTCAGCAGGTGAAGGTTGGGGAGGGGGGGGGGGGGGCAAGGTGTGTCACCAATCAAAGCATCTGCTAATGATCTGACCAGAACGGAGATTGCCAGTCATTTCTGCTATAGCAGCTGGGGCAGGAAGAAGCTCATGCTGTAGTATGTCCTGCAGATTGACGTCTCTTCCAGCTCTGTATGCTGTGACAAGTCGCTGCAGAAACTTTCGTCGTCCTGATGACTTTTCTGTGCACTCGTCTTGGATTGCGTTTGCTCCAATTCGAACAGGGATGCAAATGTCAGGCATTTGTTCCTGTGCAAAGTGTCTCTGAACTGCGCTTGTCGGTCGTTGCAGACAACAAGCTTTCTTAACGAATTTGAATCAGCTGGCCTTGACCTCTTTCCTTGACTGTCAACAAATGTTCAGTGATGTTGCTGGGAATAATGTCCATTGTTGCAATGTTCTGCAAGTCTGTGGGTGCCTAGTCTGTAAAGAGCTTGAAGGTTTGCAAAGTGTTCAGCAGCTTTTTTTAATCCCTCATATCAAGCCTTTGTCTTGCCGTGTTGCATTCATTGTGTGTGAAGCTGTCATCTGCCTCAGTCCAAAGGTACATTTCGTTTCACTGCTGATGTGAGATCTGAGGTTGTAGGAGAGGGTCCACCTGTTCAGCGCTGTAGTTGTTTTGGTGATGCCTACTATTCCACCACCCTTCTTCCCTGTGTTGTTGAGTCCATTCCTGACTTTGTCAGGGTCAACTTGGTTGAACTGTATGAGGTGACCTCATGACCAAGAAGTTGCCCTTTTCAAACTCTGCCTTGACGTTTTCTGGCAACTGATTTATCTCACATAAGTAGATGGATCCCCATTTGGCGTAGCTGTGGTGGTTATACCACATGAAATAGGGCAACGTTTTGCCAAAAGCATGCAGATGTAGTTGCCAAAGGCCTTCTCTGTGTCCTCTGGTGAAAAGTAGGATAACCTGGACCATCTACATGTATGTCCACCAGAACTTGAAGTTGGGATTGTCATTGCTCGAGACAAACGCATCCATAGCCTTGCTGAAGTCTGGAGAAGCAAACAACTTCATCAGTCCGTCTGTGCCATCAGTGGACAGATCATCCTGTATCTCTCTTTCTAGATCTTGGTCTGTGTCTTTGATGAACATCAAGAGCATGGGAGCAAGCAGTCGCCAAAGTGCTTGAAGTGTCAACTTGTGTCCTCTCATCCCCCGGGCATAGGACTTTCCAGACATCACCTGCGCTGCTGTTCCTGGACCAAAGATGCTACTTTCAACTCAAGCTTCCAGAAGACCTGATCTCTGTGCTGTCCAATAATCTGAAGAAAGTTCATAGCGGTATGAAGACCTAATCTCACAATCAAAAAGTCTTGGTACTCTGGTTTGGCCCACTTGAGCTCCCTCAGTCTCCAGAGTATGAAAACAGATATGACAATGTGATGTCTTAAACGATATCAATGCGGTGTTTGTTGGTGGTTTGTGGATAACATATTTATTAACAGTTAATACCAAGCAGACAT
This sequence comes from Conus ventricosus, assembly GCA_018398815.1. Lineage (NCBI taxonomy): Eukaryota > Metazoa > Mollusca > Gastropoda > Neogastropoda > Conidae > Conus > Conus ventricosus. The sequence goes on from CM031614.1 coordinate 72,485,210, forward strand.
TTCAGTGTTAAAATCTGTTTTAATGGGTATAAATAGCTATTTGGGGAGGTTTAAAGCAGTATTGTTTACCTTTGGTTGACGCAGTTGATTTCTTTGATAAAATGTATATGTTCATTTGGCATGGCGGCCATATTGTTTGAGCCATTACCATGAGTGACTCGGGCAAGGTGGCGCTTGGCAAATAGTAGAAATAGACTCTGCATACCTTAAACCTTCAGAAAACCATGGTTGCCCCAAATTAACCAAAAATGCCTACGGGTATTGGCTTTTCCCGAAAAAAGAAACTGTCTAAAATCT
>CM031614.1:72488158-72550658 GCA_018398815.1 Conus ventricosus
TTCCCCCCTGTTCCTTCCCTCCCTCGACCCTCCAGAGACACCCCACCCCCCCCCCACCCAAAAAAAGACAAAAAAATGTAAAAGAAAGAATGAAAATAAAAAAACAAAAAGAGAGGGAAAAAAGGAAAAAAAAGAGAAAACAAAAGGAAGGGGGAAAAGAACAGAAAAGATCGAAAGAAAGAAAGAAAGAAAGAAAGGAAGGAAGGAAGGAAGAAGGAAGGAAGGAAGGAAGGAAGGAAGGAAGGAAGGCAGGCAGGGAGGGAAGAGAGAAAAGGGAAAGAAAAAGAAGAGAGGAGAGAGAAGAGAGAGGGGAGAGAGAGAGAGAGAGAGAGAGAGAGAGAGAGAGAGAGAGAGAGAGAGAGAGAGAAAACGAAACATACATGAACATCAACAAGACCACACCAGTCATTCCAAACGTTGTGTGCGTCCATGCACTGAGGCCAGAAGCGAAGGGGTGGAGATTGGGAATTAGGATTGGGGGAGAGGGGGAGAGGGGGAAAGGGGTAAGGAGGAGAGGAGCAGGCGAGAGGAGGGGCATGTATTCGTGTCCTTTCCATAGTGGTAGTGAGATGTCCCCTCCCCCACCCCACCTCACCCTATGCCTCTCTTTACCGCCCGTCAGCCTTAAACACATTGTTAGGGTCAATTGTGGGGGTGGGGTTTAAGACTCTCACAGAATAATACTAACGACAGAATGCTTTAAGGTTCTTGTCCTAAAATGGTTCATAAGCGCTATACATCCACGTGAACATAATCATGACTGAACGAAAACAGCAAGGCCCGGGTTTACACTCAAAAATAGTTTTCTTTGGCCCCATAAGGGTCATGGAATTTAATGCCGGAACTCAAAAATAGTCTGCAGTCTGGCGTATACATCCGTTAAAATTGAGTTCGATGTGGAATGAAAAAATACTTACCGAAATTAGAAAACGAAAAGGACATAGGCAGATAGAAATGGTGCCACGGAGAATTACACACACACACACACACACACGCGCGCCGCGCGCGCGCGCGCGCGCGCACACACACACACACACACACACACACACACACACCACACACACACACACACACACACACACACCACACACACACACACACACGTATATGCACACACACACATCTCAGCATCCACCTTCAAGACATCTCCATCCCTACTAAAATCAGCACCCTCCCCCACTCACTCACTCTTACACACAAACACACACACACACAAGATGGAGAATGCGACTTTTAAAGTATTAAATCTGATCTTAATCTGGAAACTACTGAGATTAGTAAAATTTCAAAATGGAGTGACTGGTGCGGCGAACGAAGCAAAGTTAGAAATAGAGTTGTTTAGAACATTGTACATTGTACATTGTACATAACCACAAACCCGCCTTCCATACCAAACCCATGATCACATTCAAACGTGACAAAAACCTCAAAGACCTCCTCGTGCGGTCCAGTTTGAACAGAACCACAGCTACACCACCAGGTACTCACCCCTGCTTTAAACCCAACTGCAAAATCTGCCCCCTCACCAAACCAGACACCATCTTACAGGGCCCCAAAGACTCCTTCACAGTCAAACGCACATTCTCATGTCAGAGCCGCAACATCATATATGCCATCCACTGCCAGCTGGTGGCAAGATCTACATAGGGAAACGTCACGCACACTTGAAACACGCATCTCTGAACACCTGGCTGATATCCGCCACCACCGACCCAAACCCGTCGCCCTACACTTCAACCACACCCAACACAACATCGACCATGTCAAAGTTATGGCACTCTGGCAGTCACAGAGTGACAGCTTTGAACGCACAACTCAAGAATCCTATCTCATTGCCAAACTGGCACACTACACCCCCCAAGGCATCAATATCCAACAAAACCAAACCCCACATACCCAACCCTTCCCCCATCGTTGTCAATATCCCCTACCAACACACACACAACACACACACACACATCACACATTTTAAACATACACCATCCACCACTCCCCTTCACTCACTTCATACAGTGTTACAGCACCCCATCTATTTATTATCCTAATTTGTTTTATCCTTCCCCTTAAATCCCCCCCCCACTTTTTTTCCTCATTCCCCCCCCCCCCCCCCCCCCCCCCTTCTTTCCCTTACCATTATTATCAATCCACCATTACCACAACCATCACAAAGATACCACACCATCCCAATAAACTAGACACACAACCTATCATATCACACACACACAACCTCCCCCGACGCAACCACCCCCCCCCCCCCCCCCCTCCGTTTCCTCTCCCATAATCCCCCTGGCCCCATGTCATTTCCGCCCACCGACCGCATGGACGACAACGGATGAGTCATTTTTCTTTCTTCTTTTTTCGTTCTTTGTTTGTACTGTCCCACATGTTAAATGTGATTTATTTTTTCGCCTGAAGAAGACCCAAGTGGTTGAAATGCATCGTGTCTTGTCATGTGCTTTGTTTGTCAATGTCATTGGCGGTAAGTTCTAAACAACTCTATTTCTAACTTTACTGAGATTAGGCCTATAACATGACTCTAAAATACCTAAGACATTCTGTCTCTCAATAGATCCAGCTCGGAGTTCTCGCCTCCCGTTTAACGATCGGTTGATCTGTATTTCGTTGTTGTTTTAAACGGGGTATTGAAAGTCCTAAAACAATTTTTTTTTTTCAATCCACAAAATATGGCACACTATCATAAAGATTTAATTATTGGTTAGCTGTTTTAAAAAAAATTGGGGGGGGGGGGGGGGTGCATAGAAAAAAGGAAGACTCACTCGACCCTAACCGGCTCACTCTTCATGTTCAATAATCCACTTGCGCACATCAAGCGTTCGTTTGCTTGTTTCCTGAGCAGTCGAAATTTCATCGCCATATGAAACACACAAAAGACATGCATCTTAGACAGTAGGCTATGGCTACAATGAAGGCAGCGTTTGACAGAGGAGTTTGGTCGGTTTTGACAATGACAGATATAGATCTGATTAACAGACCATAACCTCAATTACTCTTATTGTTTTTAACTTTACTTCCCATATGCTTACTGAAGTAAATAAATAAATAGGTAAATAAAAATTTAATCAATAGATGAATAAATGAATTAATAAATAAATACAGAGCAAACGAATGAATAAAATGATAAATGAATAAAGAGTAAATAGGCCTGGGCGAAAGAGCAAAAAGCCAGAACACATCTTTTGTTCGCAGTTGTTGGAACGACTGTTCGTACCAGTGACATTGCTGCAATGAATTAGGTCATATAGTTCTGTGCATGATCCGAATCTTGAAGCCATTTCAGTTTCACATCTTGAACTGTGTTATTCGTTCGAAATAGATAATTCCATTGAAGGTTTCGTTGTGATCGTGCATTATTTCGGTTGTCATCTTTTGAAGGGCAATTATGATACTGCTTTGCACCGCTTTGAGCTAAGGAAGTGAAGGCAAATAATTGAGTGGTGTTGGGTGCAGGGGGAAAAATCCCATTATTAACTGCACAATACAAATTTTTCTTTGTCTTTAACAACATGGACAACAACCATGTTTATCATAAAATTTGTGTGGATACGAACTTTCCGAAAGCATATCGAACAATCAAACAACAGACAAAAAAAAAAAGAAGAAAAAAACAAAACAAAACACACTTTCCATTTTCATCTAATAAATTACCGATTTCATACATGCTCTCAGTCCAAGTTCTGTTCAAAAGAGAGAGAGAGAGAGAGAGAGAGAGAGAGAGAGAGAGAGAGAGAGAGAGAGAGAGAGAGAGAGATCCTTTTTTCCAATCGAAACATCAGAATTATAAAACATTGATTTAGTTCAGAGGCAATTTATGCGCTGTTTTCAATCTGTATCTTCTTGACTAATTCATAAGAAGCTATAAAACATGGCAGAGGATCAGATGGCTGAAACAAAAGCGAACGTATTGTTGTTTTATTATCCTTGAAAATCTCTCATCATCTCTCTCTCTCTCTCTCTCTTTCTCTCTCTCTCTCTCTCTCTCTCTCTCTCTCTCTCTCTCCTCTCTCTCTCTCTCTCTCTCTCTCTCTCTCTCTGCTAAGCATCTTTGCGCACGTGGAGGTTATCCTAATATAGTAAGTAGAAACAAACAGTAGTGACAGGTAGACAACAAATCTGTAGAGAAATCAGAAGTCAACCTCTCCCTCCCCACTCCTTTCCCCCTCCCCACTTCCCTTTCCTCTTCCTGCCCACCGCGCGCGCGCACACACACACACACACACACACACACACACACAACACACACACACACACACACAAACACACAGAGGCGCGCGCGCGCTCATACACACACACACACGCATTCTCTCTCTCCTCTCTCTCTCTCTCTCTCTCTCTCTCTCTCTCTCTCTCTCTCTCCTCTCACACACACACACACACACACACACACACACACACACACGCATGCACGCACGCACTCACACACACACACACACACACACACACACACACACACACACACACACACACACACACACACACACACACCACACGCACGCACGCACGCACGCACGCACGCACACGCACACGCATACACTTGTTATGATAACTGATTCCAGTCTATCATCACCTGAAGACATCTGTTTCCACCAGTACTGACCCAAGCCAGGAAGGGAGCCGTTTTGAACTGGGATTCCACACATCACGGGACTTAGGGGATGGGAGGGGGGGGGTAGGGGGAGAGAGTAGGAGGGGGTGGAGGGCGGGGGGGGGGGGGTGTGAGGGGGGAGTGGGGGGGGGGTAGACCAGCGTGGCGCCTCCGACCCTCTCAGCTGGCGCGGGCGGCGCGGCAGGGAGATCAAAAGAGACAGGTACAAACGGCAGGTACAAACGGCAGGTACGTGGGCCTTGAAGGCACACAAGGGATTCCTCGCTGTGGCGGCGTCTCTGTCACTACAGCCCTCACCCACCCCCCACCTCCCCCCCCCTTCCTCCACCCCCCCTCCCCCCCCCACCCCCCCCCCCTCCCCACCCCCCCCCCCCCCCCCCCCCCCCCCCCCCCCCCCCCCCCCCCCCCCGTCTCTTTCCATCCACACACAACCTATTCACCCACCTCCTCCTTCCGTGTTCCCTCGTTACCACACCAGACTAAAACGCGCCTATGGAAAAGCGTAGATTTCAATAGGTTGCAAGTGCTGTTTAGCTTTAGTGAAAATAAACAGTAAACAAGTGGGGTAACGTTTGCTCCCATAAGAAAACCAAACACAGAGTAACTTTTATTCAAGACTGGCACAGCCTTTTAAACACAGAGTAACTTTTATTCAAGACTGGCACAGGAGTTAACATTGGTTCTGACTCCATTCCCCACACAGTCCTTCGAATGAGACTATAAACCGAGGTTCCGTGTGTGAGCGCACGCCCAACATCTTGCACACACGTAAAATCCATCACCAACTTTCGGAAGAGAAGGCCAGTTTGGCCGTTGGTATGGATGACACGTTACACATAGCATGCACCTTCCCCGAAGTTGGAGTATGGCTGCCTTAATGGCGGGATAAAAAATGGTCATACACACAACAGTGCCAGAATAATCAACATGATGATTGTGGACACTAAAAGAAAGAAGATGAAGAGAAGAAGAACCCACCAAGCGTACAGATGTGGAGAGAAAATCGAAACTGACGTCACCATCAGAACAGGACATGCAGGGCCATGAGAATTTCAGACTTTGTGCTGATCAATGAGGATGAGGATCATAAAGATGAGGCTACGAAGGTCAATCCTGGTCTGAAACTGCATTGAAATGATTCAACTGTTTGCTTACTTTCAAAATATGTTAAGCATCAACCAAGCCCGAGAGATACAGACACCTGCAGAGTCGGTCAGGAAATTTGAGCTACTCTCTCAGCAACGCATCCATAAAGTGAATGAAATTCGACTGTACAGTTCAAGTGTTTTCAACTGAGCCCATAGCAAACTCAGTTATGAACAGGAGCCGGTCATGGGCCGGTCAAGGGTTCGATTCCCATCAGAATCATGTGTATTTGTAGAATCTACGAATACACATGATTCTGATGGAAATTGAGCCAGTGACCTTCCAGTCGGGAATATGCAACGACAAGCACTGCGCCTTGGCGGCTGGTTTTGATGTTACCATTATGGTTGATATAGAACCTACTTCAACCAAATAACCCACTTTAACCAAACAGCGTCGAAAGACAGAACGAGGCTCAAGGACGATGGTCCGAGTCCACGGTTACAGTTTAGGCCAAAAGCGATCCATAATCTCTATTACACTCAAAGCTGCACCTGGCTTTTCTCATCAGATCAGCCAATGCCAAAACATATTCATCGCACAGTCCAGCCCTTGACCCATACCATACCTGAGTCTGAGGCAGGTCTCATGTCCGTTCCTTTTTCTGTCCAAGCACGATCCACATGACCCGTCATTTTTCTGTCGTCTGCTGGACTTTTCACTCCAAAATCCAAATGCGCAACTATGGTGCAGAAACACTAGGAGTCCACAGGTCATGCATCATTCTGACCTATAGTCCACAGGTTATGCATCATTCTGACCTATAGTCCACAGGTCATGCATCATTCTGACCTATAGTCCACAGGTCATGCATCATTCTGACCTATAATCCACAAGTCATGCATCATTCTGACCTATAGTCCACAAGTCATGCATCATTCTGACCTATAGTCTGTGCACAAGCTATGCATCATTCTGACCTATAGTCTGTGCACAAGTCATGCATCATTCTGACCAATAGTCTGTGCACAAGCTATGCATCATTCTGACCTATAGTCTGTGCACAAGTCATGCATCATTCTGACCTATAGTCTGTGCACAAGTCATGCATCATTCTGACCTATAGTCTGTGCACAAGCTATGCATCATTCTGACCTATAGTCTGTGCACAAGTCATGCATCATTCTGACCTATAGTCTGTGCACAAGTCATGCATCATTCTGACCTATAGTCTGTGCACAAGTCATGCATCATTCTGACCTATAGTCCACAAGTCATGCATCATTCTGACCTATAGTCCACAAGTCATGCATCATTCTGACCTATAGTCCACAAGTCATGCATCATTCTGACCTATAGTCTGTGCACAAGTCATGCATCATTCTGACCTATAGTCTGTGCACAAGTTATGCATCATTCTGCTACCTTTGCTGACCTATAGCATTGCAGGAATTTACTGACCCCAAATTCCAGAATATAAAATCATCTTTTTCACATTCAATTTTTTTTTCTTCACAAGAACCAGGGCGATTTTTCTTTTTTATCTGTTCAAACTTGGTTGTTACTACTTGACTTTTCGTGTAACCCCGAACTCTGACCTGTATAAATACAAACCCGCTACATTTGAGGGCAATGCAAGCCAAATTGTGTTGGTTTATTTTGAGAACCGCTACAGTCTGCAATCAGTTTCCTTGAGGCGGATCGGAATTTAATCTACACACACACACACCGAGTCCAACAGGTTTCGGACCGCAATAAGCAAAATGGCCGACAAAGGGAATAGCTACTGCCGGTCGTATCAACTATTACTTCCCCCTCAAAGACTGGCTGTAGAATCTGTCAACACTGGCTAACATTGCTACAAATATCGACTGAACCAAGAACACTAAATTACCGTTATGAATTGGTAGCGGTCTGCCAATATCTTTTCGAGGAAACATTGAAACTTCTGATATTGTGAGCGGAATTTTTTGTACTCCCAGTTCTTATAGAACAGGGAGTACTTTACAATGGGAACGAAGAAATGCTCTGTGTGTGTGTGTGTGTGTGTGTGTGTGTGTGTGTGTGTGTGTGTGTGTGTGTGTGTGTGTGTGTGTCCGTCCGTCCGTCCGTGGTCAAAATGTGTTCCACTCGCTCAGACAAAACTACTGGGCCGATCTTTCTGAAAATTTGTAGGTATGTTCAGTATGAATCACGGATGATGCCCGATGTATTATTTAACCGTTATGGCCGTTACTAAGGGCCATAACGGCCAATAACGGTTTTCGTTCTTTATGGAATATCTTAGAAAGTACTTGGCCGATCTCTCTGAAAATTTGTAGGCATGTTCATTATGGGTCATGGATGATGCCCGATGTGTTATTTTACCGTTATAGCCGTTACTAGCGGCTATAACGGCCCATAACTGTTTTTCTTCTTTATAGAATATCTCAGAAAGTACTCGGCCGATCTTTCTAAAAAATTTGTAGGTATGTTCATTATGGGTCACGGATTATGCCCGATGTGTTATTTTACCGTTATAGCCGTCACCTACGACCATAACGGTTTTCCTTCTATATGGAACATCTCAGAAAGTACTTGGCTGATCTTTCTGAAAATTTGTAGGCATGTTCATTATGGGCCATGGATTACTAACGGCTGTAACGGCCCATAACGGTGTTTCTTCCTTATAGAATGTCTCAGAAAGTACTCGGCCGATCTTTCTGAAAATTTGTAGGTATTTTCACTACTAACGGCTATAACGGCCCATAACAGCTTTCTTCTTTATGGCATAATCTCAGAAAGTACTTAGCCGATCTTTCTGAAAATTTGTAGGGATGTTCATTATGGATCACAGATGATGGCCGATGTTCAACCAGAATAGCCGTTACTAACGGCTATAACGGTCCCAAACGGTTTTTCCTCTTTATGGAATCTCACATCTCACGCGTATTCAAGATAAACTGGGAGTACGTTCATATGTTTTGCATCTTGTTCTTTTTTCTTTTGTTTTCATGTTTTACCCGGGGGAGGGGGGGGGGGGAGGTAGACGGGCGGGGGGTAGGGAGGGGGGGGGGGGGGAGGGCGAGTTTAACGGAAACTAACTCTTTCGGTCTGTACCAACAATTACTTCCCTTATACTTAACTTACTTACTTGATACTTGATGTATTGGGTGTTTGAGGCCTTTTTTACAAGGCCTGTTCACCACTCCTGTTCAAACTAGACTTGCGTGCGTGGCATGGCAAAAGCAGCCTAGTTGTAACAGCTGGGGTCAAATTTGTTCGGCAGACCTTCCCAGTGGGCATCCAGTCTTCTTTTAAAAGCACTAATGCTCGGGGCTGTCACAACACAATCTGGAAGACTGTTCCATGTGGACACCACTCGCTGCGCAAAGAAGTTGGAACGCACATTTAGTCTGCAATGTCCTTTCTCAAGTTTTAGCGAGTTCCCTCTTGTGTCTCTACCTAGGTGGAGCTGGAAATGAGGTCTGTCTGTATCATATAAACCATGCACGAACTTGAAAGTGTCAATCATGTCGCCTCTATTTCTGCGGTGTTCCAGGCTTGGCAGCTTAAGTACTGCCAGGTGCTCTGGATATGATTTTTCTTTCAGGGGCCAATGAGTTTTGTTGCTCGCCTTTGGACATCCTCCAGATCCGCACACAGGGTTTTGAATCTTGGCTGCCATACTGCGTGACCGTACTCCAGAATTGGCCTCACAAGGGACTTGTAGAGTTGGACAAAGGTTTCTGGTGTAAGGTGATCAAAGGACCTTCTGATGACCCCAAGGATTCTATTGGCCTTTGCTGTTGCTTGTGCCACCTGGTTCTTGAAATTAAGGTCCCTGTCTACCAACACTCCCAAGTCCCGCTCTACTTCATTCTCTTCCAGTCTAATAGTACAGTCCTCACCCTCAGAGTTTTTGCTGTTCATACAGTATGTTGCCTCTGTTCTGGGGTTACCAAGCCTAATCACACTGCATTTTTGAGGGTGGAACTTTAGTTGCCAATCAGTTGACCACCTCTGGAGTCGGTTAAGATCTTCTTGGAGAGTTTGCTGTGCGTCCTTATTGTCATTTCGGGCAAAAAATTTTGTATCATCAGCAAAAAGCTCAGCATGACTCTGGACATGTCGGGGCAAATCGTTGATGTACAATAGAAAAAGAACAGGTCCTAACACACTGCCCTGTGGGATGCCGCTGGTCACATCTGCTTGGCCTGACCTTGTTCCGTTAATATTGACGCACTGCACTCTGTTGGTCAGGAAATCTTGGATCCACTGAAGGACTTTACCCTTAATTCCATGGGCTTCAACTTTAGCTATCAATCGGCGGTGCGGTACGCTGTCAAAAGCCTTCATGAAATCCATGTATATGGCATCTATGCCACCTCCAGCATCCAAAGTCTCTGTCCAGATATCCAGGGTTTCCAGAAGCTGGGTTATGCATGAGCGTCCTTTGATGAAACCGTGTTGCCGTCTACTGATTAGGTTGTTATCTAGTAGGTGCGCCATCACTTTCTCACGGATCAGCTTTTCCATCGTCTTACACAGCACACAGGTGAGACTCACAGGTCTGTAATTGTTTGCTTTGAGCCGACTTCCTTTCTTGAAAATGGGGGTGACCGTTGCTGTTCTCCAATCCTCTGGGATCTTACCCGTCTCTAGTGACTTCCTGAAAATGATGGCCACGGGAACTGCTAGGACGCTTGACAACTCGACAAGCATGCGCGTGCTGATACCATCTGGTCCTGATGCCTTAGAAGCATTTAAATTCGAGATGAGTTTCTTAACTTCTTCTGTGGTGATGGTAAGACCGCACAGTTCTTCTTCATAACTGTACTGGGGTATCTCTGGTAATTCGCCCTCTGTCTCATTTGTAAAGACACTCCAGAAGAAGCTACTTAGGAGGTCAGCTTTTTCCTTGTCGTTTGTTGTTCTGGTTCCATCTTCTTTTTCCAGGTCACCTACTCCTGTTTTCATCTTTGTTTTTGATTTGACATAAGACCAAAATGCTTTGGGGTTGGTTTTGGCCTGTGCGGCGACTGTGGCCTCCAGTTTCTTCTTTGCTTTCTTGCATGCTTTAGATGCCTTGTTATTGGCTTTTGCATATGCCAGATATTCCTTACCATCATCCTTGGCGGTTATGTACTTTTCTGTTCACTTATGACGCGATTACTAACTAGTACGGATCCACGATTCGTTCAACCCTATCCTGCAAAGGAAACAAACAACAAAGACAGTTTAGTTCCAGTGTCAGACCAGCCGACCAATCAGGTTCTCTTCAGAACCACATAGGGGGAAAAAAAACTTTCAACAAACAGGCCTCTGTCTCTTTAGCCACATCAGCGACAGTGATTCGGTGATCAGGTGAAAACATTATCGTCTATGGAATTGGCACTGGTAAAATAGAAAATTCGTTTTTAGACAGGTTGTAAAAAAAAATATAAAAAAATAAAAAAATCAACGAAATGTCCATAGTTGCAGCGCTTCGGAACAAACTGGAGCGAGTCTGGTCTTCTAGTACAAATTGTCTCAATCCAGCTGTTCAAGACGGTGGACACTTCTACGTCACAGAGTTTCATTTCACGTTGTTTCTTGGTACAGTGGTGTGCTGTTACCATGTCAACATGAATTCTAACTATGCACGTCAAAGCAGAGTTGAGAATTTCGGGGGAGAGACAGGAGGGAGGGAAGGTAGCACTTCAAAGGGCTGCTGCGATGTCAAAGTAGAGGTTGTAAATGCATGGCAAAACAGATTAGCAGTTCGTTCTAAGCATGCTTAACACACTAGGCTCAAAACCAGATGTGTTTTCGCTAAGTATGAGATCAAATGAAAAATGCTTACCTTTTCTAAAAAGAAAAAAATCAGATCTGTTAGAACATCCACGAACAAGGTCTTCAAGGATCCTTCAGTGAAGTGTTCATATCTTATGGTCATGCAAATCTGGATGGTGTAGGCCTATAAGAACATGCTTCATAGCGATTGGCTCATCTTGTGGTATACACCATGGAGCTCCCGATCTTTTCAAAGATACGAGTGTGCGTAAAAGGAGTGGTCTGTGTGTAATCAACTTAAAACTGTTCTTTTCATTGAGAATGAGAATTTGGGTCATTCAACCCACCACCACCACCAATCAGAGAAGGTCGCTGTTTATAATGAAGTGGAGAAAGGTGTGTGTGTGTGTGTGTGTGTGTGTGGGGGGGGGGGGGGGGGGGTGCAGGGGTAATGATGGTAGGGCCAACAGAATTTGAACATATTTTCAGACTGTCCAACACGCCAAAACCTCCGGGCAGAGACCTGGCCTGCAGACACGTCGATGAGGGAGCAGCTCTTTGGACCTCTAAACGGCCTTCACCATACAGCAGCCTTCATCAGCACCTCTATGGTTCCTCTGTGGGTGAAGGACGAAGAAAAACAGACTGTCTGATCTCTCGCTCTTAGACAGTATTAATGTTATATTGTACCGACACATCTTGTTTTGCCTTTTTGTGTTGAAGGTTACCGACACATCTTGTTTCGTTTTTTTGTATTTAAGATTTGACACTTTTTTTTTTTCAAACCAAGCCTCTTTTACAAATTGTTCAGGATCAAGATTGACTTGGTGTGTTATAGTGTAGACTCAATTCTGATTTAAGAATTAAACACACTAAAACTTCAAACAACCTCAAAACCAGGATGTCTAAATTATATAGTAAAAACAGTATGTGTGTCTGTGCATGTATAGAGTCGGACACTCTTCTGCATGTATTATAGAACCAGAATGTCTGTGTGTATCACTATATACGTTCAGCTGAAACAGTAACCCTCTGCACATATAGAACCAGTGTATGTGTCTGATGAAAGAATACATGTACAGGAACAGTATTGCTCTGTATCATAGAAATAGTGTACGTTTCATTACACACGCACAGAAAAATATCCATCTGCATGTATAATAGAACTAGTACGTGTATCTGATTCATCATAGATGTACAGAAACAATACCCTTCAGCATGTATAATAGAACCAGTATGTGTGTCTGTATTATGTAGAGTCGGACATTCTTCTGCATGTAGAAAGAAACTCGTGGAGAGCGTGGCAGCAGAGAGTCCTCAGAAGAGAAGCCCCCTTCAAGCAAGTGTTTCGGCCCTTATCTCCTGACACTCTAGGGGGGTTGGGCCACACCCGGTTCATGACTCCGGATGTCCCTCTGCTGCCCCTTTTTTTTCCCCATCTTGGGACGAGCCATGGCTGGGATTCGAACCCATGACCCTCTGGACATGCTCATTTTCTACTCAATGACTCGCGCTTTAACCACCGATGTATAATACTAGAATCAGTTGTACAATTATGTCCCTTGACATGGAATGCCCTGTGCGTGCCTGCACCCTACGTGAACACAGCGCGGGCTCCCAAGGGTGGTGCATGACTGCTCCCAGCTGGTTGGTTCACCAGTTGAGGACAGTACTTCTCTGGGTCCCACCGGCACCTTCGGCTGTACCTTTTTCTTTCTAGAACCAGTCTGTGTGTCTGTGTCGTTATATGTGTATAGAAACAGTATCCTTCTGCATGCAGAACAAGCTTGTGTATCTTTATGCATGCACAGAAACAGTAACCTTCTGCATGCAGAACAAGCCTGTGTATCTTTATGCATGCACAGAAACAGTAACCTTCTGCGTGTTCAACAGAACCAGTTCAAAGAAATCACAGGCCCAGGAACTCTTTGTTTAAATCATTTTTTATTTGTTGCATGATCACAAGCGTAGTAACAATTTTCTATTATCAAAGTAACAACAGGTGTAAGACATAGTCAACAGTCACTCACTTTTAAATGCCATTTGAACCTGAACCCCAATTTATGGGTTGGCGAGTCAATGCTGACATTTTTTCTCTCTTGCTCTCCTGTCTCCCTTAGTTGCACAGTACTTTCAAGCCGCTCTACCCAGTAAATGCATTCACATCCACATCCTGTTTCCTCCTGTTGCAGCACCAGCATTCCACAGTGAGCAACCAATAAAAAAGCTGTCACAAGACAACCCATTAGAGGAGACACTGCACTGCTTTTCAAAGGAGACACCGCACTGCCTAATCACTTTGGTGGTGGTCTGTTCTGACTGCACTGCCTCATCAATCACTTTGGTGGTGGTCTGTTCTGACTGCACTGCCTAATCACTTTGGTGGTGGTCTGTTCTGACTGCACTGCCTAATCACTTTGGTGGTTGTCTGCTCTGACTGCACTGCCTCATCAATCACTTTGGTGGTGGTCTGTTCTGACTGCACTGCCTCATCACTTTGGTGGTTGTCTGTTCTGACTGCACTGCCTCATCACTTTGGTGGTGGTCTGTTCTGACTGCACTGCCTCATCACTTTGGTGGTTGTCTGTTCTGACTGCACTGCCTCATCAATCACTTTGGTGGTGGTCTGTTCTGACTGCACTGCCTCATCACTTTGGTGGTGGTCTGTTCTGACTGCACTGCCTAATCACTTTGGTGGTGGTCTGTTCTGATCCAACATACGCGAGACACCACCAACTAAACCTTACCGACGACAATCGCCATGAAGCTGCCTGCACCAACTCTCAACAAGAATCCACCATGGGCATGGCCATGGAGAGAACTCAACACTAAGGTCACCAAAAGGGTAAAACATGAATGACTGCAGTTCAGGCTTGTGCTTTTTTTTCCTCCGATTAGGATGAGGAGTTCCTTTCTGTCCGAGATGATATGACAATGCTGTGATTCTACCTTTCTTTTTCACAACTTATTCTGATATCAACCAGACCCAAGAAATACAGGCAGCAGCTGTACTGATTATTTTTTTTTCTTTTTAAGTAACAGTCTCCCCCAATCAGAAGATGAAACTCTAAATGCCTGGTTCCAGTCTTTCCATATGGCCCCACGGCCTACTCAATCCGAGTACGATCCAGCTCATATTTACCATTAGTAAGACTCAAAGCCCTGAACTCCCAATCCGCGACGCTAATCACAACATCCTGCCAGCTGTCGTACAGCCAAGTTTGCTGAACCTGATGCACTCTGTATTTTGACCACACCATTGGTCAATCATCAACCGGGTTGGCAGGAAAAGACAACAGATACAGACATTTCTTGCACACAGTTTGGAGAAAGTGGGGTTATCAATCATAACTGAAAGGAGATCTGGAAAACTGATCTGAAACACAGGGTAACAGACTGACACACTCACATCTGCAAAAAACACTGTACGTAATTTCTGACATTTGCAGTGAGCGCACAACCCCATCCACACAGACCCAAGGGACTGAGAGGAAGTAATTGTCGGAGGTTCTACACATGTGTAGGTATGAAAAGTTGACTTGTAACACACAGTCACTCATACACACATACACTACCAATCATAACAGGCATTTCAATCGCACGGATGACTTTGCAGAACATGCTCAAAGAAAAAAAAAGAAGAAAAACTATCACCGATCAATTTGTTATCTTAATTTTGTATTATAATTATGAAAGTGTTGTCATCATCATCTATCAATGTGAGAGTGTTTTCAATCAATTAACCCCTTACAACAAATTTGCAAATTTTATGGGTACTGTGGACATCCCGCTCTTAATCCTTTGAAAAACAGGTTTTCATGGCTGTGAGTAACAAACATATGAAGTATGGTCAGCTGATCTTTGAGCTCCAATTTTTTATTTTTTTTTTTTTAAAGAGAAAAAAAATCAGCCTGATAAACAACATCCGAAAGTTCTTTACTTGGTTTAGAAGAAACCTACCTATATCACGAAACAGATCTTTTTTTAAAGTTTTCATTCACTCAATAATAATTCAACAATGACCACTTTGGCACTTACTGGTGGTTCACAAGCAGGTTACAGCAAAAGTGACGACAATGGTATCACCATAAAACTTTTGAAGACTTATTATCAACGGTCTCAATGATGTCCACAACCAAAACTGTTGAAAAATACAAGTGTTTTTTCGCCACAGCCTGGGCCAGTCCCATCCTCTTCTCCCTCTTTTTTCCTTTCTTTCTTTTTAATGCTGTGCATAAATCAAGGGTAACATATGACCACTGTGAACATTCTATTGTTTTCAAACTTTGTTTCAACTTTCATCTCATTTTAGTCTGTCCTACATTTATTTATTTGCTTTTTTAGTACATCTTTGTTGCAGTCATCTTGCATACTGCAATGATCAAATAACAACAACAAAAGAGCAGAATTTCAACCTGTTGAATTTGTCCACAGCAGATGCCTTGTCAATGAAAGAGACTTTCACAGACTGTACGATAGATGTATGTAAAATCTCTCTTTGGTTGGTTTTCACAACATTGCTCCAGAGATGAAAACCAAGCACACTGTCACACAGACCACACACACACACTGTCACACAGACTCTGTCACACAGACTACACACTCAAGCTTGCAAAACCTGGTGGACGGTGTGATATACAAATGGGCCAACATATAACACAAGACCCTCTTCATGGCTCCCCCTCATGTGACATATAACACAAGGTAAGACCCCCTACATGCCCCCCCCCCCCCCCCCCCCCCCTCCCCGCATGCAGTGCATGGACACGTCAAACAGCACCAGATCATCACACAGATCAGTTAGTTCATCCAGACGATGACGACGCCATCACGGGAAAAACAAAAGATTGCTAGTCCAGGTGACATCCAGATCCGCACACATGCGTCAAAGTTGCTGAGCCCTGGGATGCAGCAGTCAATGGCAGGTGAGACACACACTCAGTGAAACCCCGATTCAGGCGACACATCAACGGACAACATAACTTGCCAAGGTTGGTGGAGACTTGTCATCAACAGGTAATAACATTGTTTATGTAACTGTGTTGTCTGAACCACCACCTCCCAACAGTAGTGACGGCTGAACACTACACACGTTTAAACTGGAGATAAGCTGAGATCTGCAAGAAAAGCAAAGAGCAGTCTAGTACGAACCCCACCGGCCTGTTCCGTACAAAGGTCACTGTGAGTGACGGTGGGTTTCGTAAAGTGGGATGGACACTAACGACCGATGGTGGACAAGGCCGCTGAGGTCGATGCTTGTTGTGGTGAGGTCGTCGGGGCCTCAACGACACGCTTAACAAGGTCGCTGATGGTGATGAAAGGAAGACAGACTATTCAATGACGCTACATGAAAAGAGGCCGACTCTAGCACTGGAAATATCAAAACTGGTTGTTGTCACAAAACTTGTTGAACTATACTTGATTGGGTAGATGAGGTTGCTGGTGGTGTTGGTGACATATACTAGACAAAGTCACTGAGATTGCTGGTGTGTCAGGATGTCTACTAAACAAGGTTGTCGAGGTTGATGATGGTGCTGGTGATGTCTAATAAACAAGGTCACTGAGATTGCTGGTGGTGTCAGAATGTCTACTAAACAAGGTCACTGAGGTTCATGGTGGTGCTGGTGATGACTAATAGCGAAGGCCGTTGAGGTTGATGTTGGTGACATATACTAGACAGGGTCATCGAGACTGCTGGTAGTGTCGGCATGTATACTAGACAAGATCATTGAGGTTGATGGTGATGTTGGTGGCGTCTACTAGACAAGGTCATTGAGGTTGATGGTGGTGTTGGTGAAGTGGGAAGGCACCATGTCCAGAACACTCTGGTGGAGGTCGCCCGTGTCCACCGTCAGCCCCAGCGTGTCCCCATTGTAATACACTGTCTGTGGGGGTCATCCTGCACACACACACACCACACACATCAACAGGTCTGTTACTAACAATGCGACTCTGGCAAACCAGAGCACTTCACTGGCTTTTTTTGGACTCTGAATTTCTAGACAGATGGGAAAAACCAAAGGCGAGATAAACTCTATCCTTGGTGATTATGTCAGAACTGTTCTCAACAGGAGAGCTGCCACTTAGCTAAAACTGGACTCTGAATTTCTAGACAGATGGGAAAAACCAAAGGCGAGATAAACTCTATCCTTGGTGATTATGTTAGAACTGTTCTCAACAGGAGAGCTGCCACTTAGCTAAAACTGCTGAAATCATGTAGTTTTGTGGACTGCTATGTTGTTGCACGAGATCTTCCAAAACACCGAGGGTACTTTTGTTGGCTTGTGCCAAGCAAGAAGCATGCCTAGCTGAGGTAAGTGACATCTTCCGTTCAAGTGAGTGATTATCCATGGTGAATTTACACTGTGCAGCTGAGGACAGCTCAAATGATTTAACCCTTTGACTCCCAGAACTATTTGTAATTTTTTTGAAGAAAAAAAAAACAACCTTACAAAAACAATCACAAAAATCCAAGTATTGCTCTAAAGTATACAAAAGTATACATTTTATTGAAGGAAAATGAATGGAGAATATAATTATATGTTTCATGTTGACAGGATGAGATAACTCACAATCATGAACCACGGCTATATCCGCGGCCGGGAGCGAAAGGCTTATGGGGAAAATGGCACAAGTTGGTTGGTCATCCTTGTATGTAGCTACCAACCTTCTCAAGTCAAAATTCGGGAACAATGGAATAAAATGAGTGGCTGAAGTGAGGAGGGGACACTTCAGTTCTTGCCAAAAATCATTTTCAACCCCCTTGCGTCTCTGTTGACAAATGTGTGGTTTAAAAAGAAAATACATTTCACATACAAGTAACTGCCAACATCCACACATTATTTGGGCTTTATTCTGCTATACTGCATCATCCCTATTCAAAAATGGACTCCCCCACCCCTACTTTATTTAAGAAAGTTTTGAAATTTAGGATCCTTTCACTAAGGCTAGGATTTGGGGCAAGATTTCTATGCAAGGAAAATTCCAGAGAAATTAGGAAGGGTTGGCAGCTACGGCTATGGCTAGCACTTCTCAAGTCTGTTTTCCTGTGACCAACATGACAAAACTGCCATCATTTGAAATCTTATTTCTTTATTACTATGCAGAAGACTTTTCACAAATTACTTAAACATGCACACACTCATGCACATACGCATGAGTAAATAATGAGCCCAGGCTTAATATGCATGATAGAAGCACACTGACAAACAGGTACACACACATATGCACAGAGACACACAGTGTTTTCTGTAAACACGCACACACACCTGCAAGAGCTGGGTGTGGACAAAGGTCAGGCCAGTCTGTGGATCACGGAAGGACAGAGCGGCCAGTGAAGAGTCAGGCGTGGTGAATATCTCCCCCTCCTGCTTCCCCAGGGTGTCTGTGCTCACCCCTGTCAACAGCCAGCCAGCCATCATCATCACCACCGTCACCACCGTCACCACCACCACACACACCACACCACACCACACCACACCACACCACACCACCATCATCATCATCATCAACGCTCACTCCCAATGTGTTTGTATTCATGTCTTACAGAATTATCCACCTCACATTTCCAGAGGTAAAAAAAGTAGATACAAATTCACTTCAAATCTAAACAATAATAAAGTGAAAGAACAGTGAAGATGTGTGTGTGTGTGTGTGTGTGTGTGTGTGTGTGTGTGTGTGTGTGTGTGTGTGTGTGTCTGTGTGTGTGTGTGTGACCGAGTGTGTCTGTGTCTGTGTGTGACCGAGTGTGTGTCTGTGTCTGTGTGTGTGTGTGTGTGTGTGTGTGTGTGACTGAGTGTGTATGTGTGTGTGTGCGCGCGCGCGTGCATGCATGCATGCATGTGCGTGTATGTGCACGCACGCTCGTGCTTGCATACGCATGCACGCCTGTGCATGCATGTCGGCAGCTATAAGAATGTCATCGATCATGAGAACAACTGCTGAAAGAGAAAGAGTGACACCCAAAGCTCGAACCACTGACCACAAGGGGCTGCAGACAGGTCTGTGTCTGCTGGCAGCGCAGCCTGGCTGTCAGTCTCCTGCTGCTCCTGCTGCTGCTGCTGTTGCTGCAAGCGCTGACGAGCCTGACCACTGACACGGTGGTTGCTCTGGAAGTCAGTGCGAGCACATCCACTTCTGTTTTTCAACACGGGACGACGCAGACTGGATTCTGCACAAATCACATACACCTGACCCCTGACGTTGCAGAATCTGACCCATCGTATATTACAAAAGGTATCTGTTCATATACATGCAACTGGCAAGAAACAGCTAGATTATCTTGGGGGAGTGGGAGTGGGGGGTCTCTAGCAAGTGAGAGAAAATGGCCAACAGCAGAAACGTCCTCTGCTTGATGCATTAAAAGTTATACAATATGACTGGTGCAAGAAATGAAGAGAATGCCAATTTGCAACAAATGGAGGAGCTTAACCCAATGCCTACCGGATCGACCGAGATCGACCGCGAAATTTCCTCCTTCTGAATACCGGATCGACCGAGATCGACCGCCGAATACTAGGTCACCGACTTTCACTTTCACTATCGCATATCCCAGAATGCAATTGCGATATAAGCGTCTTCCGGTAGGGCCGTTTCCGGACGCCATTTTGTGCTTTGTTGCAAGAAGATTGGTCGAGAAGTTTTGCTGCTGTGATTTTTCAAACTTCAGGCTTTTTTTCGTGAAAAATTTCTGCAAAAATGGCGGATCAAGATATCATGCAACTTCTGGAATCCGTTTTTGGATATGATAGTGATGAAGAGAGTGTTTTTGAGGGCTTCACTCTTGAAGAAATTTCAAAGCAAGAAGAGTCCGACATCGATCTTGACCTAGTTATCAACAATGATCGTCTGCTCAGTGATTTTGAGTCTGAAATTGATAGTGAATCGGGCGATGATGACAGTGATGTCGAATTGCCTATCGCTGCTGGGCCCAGCACCAAAAACCGGAAAATTCGGAAAACAAAGGCTGCTAGAGATTCAGTTACTGTTAACTGGAGTGATAGACTGCAAGAGGTAAGGCCCAAAAAAACTTTTGCTGGTTTTGCCAGCCAGGAAACCGAATCGGACGATGACCAAATTTTGCAGTCGGTGGGCATGTCCCATGATTAGCCTGTGGGTGCGTCACCTTTGATTTTTTTAGTCTTTTGATACCAGACGAATTTTGGCAAATGTTGAGCACAGAAACAAATTTATATGCTGCACAAAAGCAAGAAGAAAAAGGTGTAGATAAACTCTGGCAGCCTACCACTCCTGATGAAATGAAATTATGTGTGGGGATGTGTCATTTGTTCTGTACATTTATGTAAAGGCACATGTTTTGCTGAGTTTCATCAGCACCTAAAATCTACCTGTCACTAGTGTCAGCAATCATATGTTCATTTTGTTTTTTTCCCTCAGCACTTACTAGACCAATCTTCTTTATGTGACGCTTTCAGTTTTACAACACTGTTGAATTTTTTTTCTTCACCACAAAAGTTACCTATTCAATGTGCAGAAAACACAGATTGACTTTAAAATTTTGTTCCTGAAGGTTTCAGTACTATGTCTGGACATGGAAAATCACTATGTGCTCCTAATCCATGACATTCTGTGGTTCCAGTGAATTCAGGAAATATTCTTACAGCGCCAAGAACTCTTGACGTAAAATTAGTCTGATCGTTTTATTTTTTTTCTTCATATACCAGTTCACTACATATGGGAAAAAATGGCTGTTTTGGATGGAGTGATTTTTTCATCAAATTTTTGTAATTGGTGAGTAAAAATGAAATTTTTTATTGAAGTTTACTTGTGGTGGGTGTGCATGTGTTTCGGAGTTACTTCCCTTGCCATGGTATTCTCATAGGCATATAGCACAAAGTCATGCGGTAGGCAGAGGGTTAAAGGAATACCCATACTGTTCAAGAAATACCCATAATGTTGAATATATTTGTCTGATGCCTGTTTCTATGCTTGTCTTTTACTTCCCTTCCCACAAAGAAAACAACAGTAACTCATTAATTCTTGCTTATATGAATTCAACCTTTGATGATCTGATCAGTGTGTTTCATCTCACCACAAGAATGTTTACAGTCCCTCAGTGACAAGCATTTTCCTTTAATAGCAGTCAAGGGCTGTTCTCTGAACAGCTGAACAATAATACAGTTCAAAATTTGAAAGTATACCCATTACCTAAGAAGTTACTTGTAACAATGAAAATAAAACTCAAACATTTGTTTCATTGTAAACGTTAACCAACCATAAAGGATTTATCATTCCTTCAGGATAATACACTAAAATAATCAAGGCAAACATGGATGATGTACCATTCCTCTTTTAAAACTTTGCATGGTTAATGTTATCATCCATCTGTCAAAGAACAAGAGTTCAGACACAGATGCACCACTCCTATAGAACAACTTTATAGAGTTAATGTAATCGTCAAAATCAAACTTTATAGAGTTAATGTAATCGTTAAAATCAATCAAAGAACAAGAGCTCGGACAAAAATTTCATTGTGATCATTAACTAGCTACATGTCATTCAGGATAATTCAATACATTAAAATAATCCAAAAGCAAACATGAATGACATACCATTCCTATTCTACAACCTCGTACTGTTACTTCAACCTCTAATCTATCAAAGCATAGAGTTCAGACAAAGATGTACCACTCCTACTCAACAACTTCACAGAGTTAATATCATCAATAAAAACCAATCAAAGATCGAGAGTTCAGACCTAGACTGATGGTGGGCTGAATGATGGCCGCGGTGGTGGGGACTGTTTCTGAGGCAGGCTGGGAAGACTCCACGCTGATGGTGACAGGCAAGGACAGCAGCTGGGAGACGGCGGCATTGGTCAGCTGGTCCCTAGTGATCTCCACCCCTCCTTCCCTGAACTGACCGCCATCCTCCTCTTGACCTGCGGTCACACAAGTTGGGTTCCAGTGAACTCTTTTTTTTCTCCAGAGAACTCATTTCAGTCCACGACCTCAGAATTCTACGCCATTTTGTTTGTCAGGTGGCCAGTGCTGCTTGAAACAGGTTGTAATAAACCAGAATATTGTAGTTAATTCATGGGTGTTGTGTGGTTTCAACTTTTCATATTCCTGACAACTTTGGTTCAAGTAACGATAAGCCCCCCGACCTAAACATTCAATCACAGTGCCTTGTTTCAATAAATAACAAGCCATATGTGGTCATCACCCGGGCAACTTGACCCATATACCCAATTTGGCCTATACCATTTTTAGGTGCAATCAAGTTGGTGAACATTAACTAAGCCCTCTATAAACCCACTGTAATTCTGTCAGTGCAATCTGCTCACATGCCAGACTATGAGAAGGGACATAACTCTCGCTGGACTCTCGGAATAAAACCCTGTTGGAGTTACTAATCTTGTTTTGCACACAGACCACTATCATCAGTTTTGTTTGGGTTACTATGCCCAACAACGAAACATTACACAGGCAACAAGGATGGGATTCTACAACATTGTTCAAATCATCTCTAACAAATGTCAACATAAGAATTTTCTTTCAGCCAGTGTCGTCTATGTTGTAAGCTATGTTCCATACCACAAGCAATGTTCCATACTGTAAGCTATGTTCCATACCACAAGCAATGTTCCATACTGTAAGCTATGTTCTATACCACAAGCAATGTTCCATACTGTAAGCTATGTTCCATACCACAAGCAATGTTCCATACTGTAAGCTATGTTCCATACCACAAGCAATGTTCCATACTGAAAGCTATGTTCTATACCACAAGCAATGTTCCATACTGTAAGCTATGTTCCATACCACAAGCAATGTTCCATACTGTAAGCTATGTTCCATACCACAAGCAATGTTCCATACTGTAAGCTATGTTCCATACCACAAGCAATGTTCCATACTGCAAGCTATGTTCTATACCACAAGCAATGTTCCATACTGTAAGCTATGTTCTATACCACAAGCAATGTTCCATACTGCAAGCTATGTTCCATACCACAAGCAATGTTCCATACTGCAAGCTATGTTCCATACCGTAAGCTATGTTCCATACTGCAAGCTATGTTCCATACCGTAAGCTATGTTCCATACTGCAAGCTATGTTCCATACTGTAACAGGGCTGCCTACCCCCTTCTGCCTCTTTCAGGGACATACTTTTTCAAAACCAGGGACACTGACTGATTTCCAGGGACACATGCAGCGGTAGCACATATCACAACCACATCAACATTAAAGTGAAAGCTTACCTTTATTTACACTATGTACAACTTCTACAATGCTACTTTGCTTCTAGCGCACTGAAACTTCTTTGCGATGTCCGAGTCTGGAAACATCAATTTAACGCCTCTGTTTAGCTTGTCCAGCGCAGCCATCGGCAAATTCAGTTCAGCTGCAAGGTCAACCATCATCGTTTCAGCTCTTATGACGTCAAAAGTTTCCTGACTGGTTGACGTCTGAGCGCGCTGGAAGAATCCGCTAATGTTACAAGATTTCTCGCTCTCACGGATTTTTGTGTTTCTTCTTGTGCTTTTCAGTGGCGACATGACGGGTTATTTCATCCCTACCTCCAGATCCGATGGAGAACGCACAAATTTCACAAGACGCGTAAGTCTCGATCTTGCCACGCTTGACGAACGGCCAGGTTTCCGTATATTTTGACAGGAATGTCTGCCGACGTTTCTTCTTCTTGAGAGAAGCCCTATAGTCGAGATCGCCGTCGGCATTTTTACGCTTTCCCCCGTTTCGTGTCCATTTTTCTCGCTTTCAAAACTCGGGAAGACGGTGTATGCGCATGCGCACTGGTCAGTTCGGCAATGTTCGGGTCTTTCCGACGGATTTGGTCAGGATGGCCACGACCGAAGTCGGTCAGTCGGTGATCAGCTGACGAACTCGACTTCGTTTTTTTTGTTTTGTTGTTTTTTTCTCCCGAATTTTTTTTTTCGCGGGACATAGAATAAAAAAGTGGATTCCAGGGACAGGCTGCATGATTTCATTATTTCGGGGGACAAATACGGATACTCCAGGACGGTAGGCAGCCATGCTGTAAGCTATGTTCCATATTGTAAGCTATGTTCCATACCGTAAGCTATGTTCTATACCGTAAGCTATGTTCCATACCGTAAGCTATGTTCCATACCGTAAGCTATGTTCCATACTGTAAGCTATGTTCCATACCGTAAGCTATGTTCCATACCGTAAGCTATGTTCCATACTGTGAGCTATGTTCCATACCGTAAGCTGTGTTTCAAACAACAAAAACAGAACACCCACCTCCCGCCTGCGACCTGTCTTTGCCCTCTGCGTCATCGTCGGAGTTGTAAGCCCTCAGCAGCTGGGCGATCTCCTGTCGGGACACCACCCCCTCCTCCGGCACCTCCATGTAGTGCTGCACGATGTGGGCGCGCAGTAACGGCTTGGTGGTGTACTTGCGGCTGCAGCCGTCGATGGGGCAGTAGAAGACCATCTTGTCCGCCTCCCTGTGCTTGTTGAGGTGGACGTACAGGCTGCTCCTGGCCGTGAAACTGCTGTCGCAGCCTAGCAGCCATACAGATACCACACATACAGTTTTAAAGCTTTATGTGGTTTATTTTGGGGGAAAAATGCATTGCGAAATCGAGAAATTTTACACTGACAACTGACCAAATAAACATTTGGAGAGAAAAGGTAACAGCCCAAAGAAAACCTGGTAAAATTTGTCAAAAAGATGAATGTCCGATCAACCATAGATGGAAGACAAAGTATAACAAATATGTCCACCTGTACTGGACACGGTGATAATCATTACTTACAAATGTCCATCTCTGTTGCATAAATTTCCTGTCTGACACGCCGGAATTCTGGCCAGTGCATCACTAAAACATACCTAAATTTACCTGACACAATGATTTCCTCCTGTATGCATTGTCACTTGGAGCAGCTCATCACATGAAAGCGCTTTTGTGGGATCCGCCATGATTGCAGTTGATAAAATTATGTTTCCTCAATGTTTGAGAATGTTCTGAATTGATTATATAAATACTTTCACTCGGAAACTTTACTACAAACCAACAAGAGTTTTAAAAAATATACTATCCTGTCTATAACTGGATAACAAGATCACGTGATTCAATTAAGAAGCAGGGCAATATCTACGAAATTCCGCTTTTTAGAACAAAAATTGATTGTTCATCTGTGGTTTATTTGTGATGATCCAGCCAATCAAACAAAAGTCGAAAGATCTATGCAACATCAACACGACATGGAACGAATGTGTTGCACACAGTGCAAGAGTGGCCAACCTACATAACTACGTTAAAAAAAAAACCCACAAATTTTAATCATTCTCCTCTTTTTTGTCAACAGACTTTCAATGACCACTGCTCAGCACAAGGATATCGTCAAGCAAAAAAACAAACAAATTTCAACACTGACAGAAATGTAGTAGAAATTCTGATGGATACACCCGTGATGATAACCAAAAAGAATATCGCACATATCAAGTTTCACATACAAATCCTGACAGTGTAAGTGCTCACATTTACTCGCTTCAGCTGATAAAATTTTACTAACACTGGAACACCTATCTAAATTTAAATAATGTTTAACATGATCTGGTGCATTTGCAATCAGTATTTGTAATTTCTTATCCATTTCTGTCTCATTCCCTTTCTCTGTGTGTTTATGTATGTGAGCTAGTCAGAGTGCAGTCTCTATGTGCGTGCATGCGTGTGTGTGTGTGTGCGTGTTTGCAAGCGGCGTGCGCCAGTGTTCATGTATGTGCATTTTCAGTTCATTTTCTAGCAGTTACAGTGTGACCCCTTAAATATTTTTGTAGCCCCCAGAAAATAAGATTTTCTAAAAAAGAAAGAAGAAAAGAATTCTCACTGGGATATGAACCCCATACATGTCGACCCTAAAGCAAAAGTACCTGATACTACAACTGACAACACTACTGAATGACTACAGACAACACAGTTTACAAGTAACTGACAGTCAACACAAGTACAGATTGATTAATTAGTATGAGAAAAACAATAACAAAACAGCTGACTAAATAAAACCGTTAATAGTAAACACTATTACCAAACTGATGGCTTTGCTGTTATTTGTAGATTTGTTGTTGTCGTTGTTGTTTGCTTAAAAACGTAATCAGCCAAGTAACACAGAGCAGAACGCATGGACAAATGAAAGAAGGTATCATGCAGGCAGTTCAGATGAGCAACTCTTTCCCAAACCCGTTCGCCACATGCAAACCTGGGGAGGGGAGTACAACCCACATCTCTGGTTGTTTCAGGACCCTGCACTTTCATACCACCCACCACCATGACACTCGCCATTATCAACCTTCCTCCCTCTGCAACGTAAAACCCAAGCAACACCATAGCCCTTCAGGAGGCCGCTGACTCTTGGATAGCGCATGCTGTCCCCATTCAAGTCTTGGCTTCAACGTCCACTTCAGGCAGTGGGATTAGTGTCATTTAGTTCCCGAGCACCTATGTATGCTGACATTAACCCCCAAAGTCCTGACCAGACCTTAAACCAAGGCTCCATGCCGACTGCCATAAATTAATTAACAAAAAAAGGATCATCCCGGTCGCATAACTGATCCTATTTCATCCTGCACACAACAGAAGGCCATTGCATGATCATCAGATGTCACACACACACAACAACACGCACACAAGCCATTGATTCTGTGTTTGAAATATTGTCCTCGTGACAAAACATGGCAACCTAATGATGAAATTTAAATCTTTAAAAAAGGTCAACTACAAAAATGCGCCACACAGGACTCATTAATGACGCAAAATGCACTCATAGTGGTCACATTCTAAGAAAAAGCTGAAGAAAAAACAAAACTCCATTATCAGGTCACAAGTTAAAGATTCTTCATGCACAGAGCTGCCAAGCCTAAAAGCACGAAGGCATTTTGACATTTTAGGACAGGCATTTCCAATTTACTTAGCACTAATATAGAATATCACAGTAGCAGCAGTGCATTTTTTTTCTTCCTTTTTTTAAAAGTCTGTCTCTGTTGCATCCACAGTGTCTAACAAGCCACACTCGACAGCACTTTCAGTTGCACTTCCTTCATCATGACATGATAGTGAATTAAAAGACACAAATCTTGCTAGTTTTCACAGGGACTTTGATTTGGTATACAAACAATCAAAACGAAAAACAATGAAAATAACTGATAAAGCTTTCAGATCATAATCGTCTTTTGTAATTTTTCAATGCTTTCTCTTCCTCTCATAACAGAAGTTGGCCATTTTTCAACTGCTTTCTCTTCCTCTCATAACAGAAGTTGGCCATTTTTTGAAGAAACAAATCTATAATTTGCAGACCTACACGGTCTCCACTCAGTTTAAATTTTCCCTTAAAGCCATGAAGACTTTTGTTGTTGTTGTCATTGCATTCCATCACAAAGTGTGGCAATGTGGCACTGTCTATGAAATCAAAACTTGCTACGCTTTGGCCTAGCACTTGGCAGTTTCGGACTACATGGCAGTTCAGATGGAGCAACTCCTCCCCAACCCCGCTGTTCGCCACGTGCAAACCTGGGGAGGGGAGACACAACCCACATCTCTGGTTGTTTTCAGGACCCCTGCACTATCATCATCACCCACCAGCAGTGTCCACCGTTTTCAAGTTCTTTACTTTGATTTTAGGTTTAATGTGCGCACATAGTTTGTTATGTTTTCAGCCTCAGATAGTCTGTCCTGTCGTCCCCCAGTCTATACATAGAACATGGCCTGGCAGGCCAGCACCAACAAACCAGACAGCTTCTATACATAGAACAGGGCCTGGCAGGCCAGACCAACCAACCAGACAGCTGAGTGTTGACCAATTTCAACTGTTCCCTTCTCACGCCGAATCATGATAAATCATTTTAACAAACTTTGTCCCCAAGTATCATCCAAAATTTGCAAATTTTGATCTCTGTAAGTATACAAAACACTGAATACGTCACATTTTTTCTGTATGTTTGCAAAGTGCAGCTGATGCCGTCTCATGCATCACAGAAAACCTACAGGTTAAACTTGAAGGATTTTGCTATGCTACTAGCAACTTTGAACAAACTCTCTCATGCAGTTCTACAAGCTGATTACACCGCCTCATGTCAGGATCACCTGCTGGTGAAAAGACCAGACATACATCAAGTACAACCAGTCTAGCATTGTCAAAGTGCATAACAGGTACATCGGATGAAGCCAACATAATGAGTTGATCACTCACCTTCTAAAGGGCAGGTGAAGGGCTTGACACCTGTATGTGTGATGAGATGGCCCTTCAGGTGCTCTGGCCTCATAAAGCTCTTGTCACACTGGTCACATTTGTACTTGCGCAGGTTCAGGTGTTTGGCGCTGTGTCGCTTCAGCTTGCTGGCCGTGGTGAAAGCCCAGGTACAGCCCTGTTCAGGAATTCAGTGTGAACAGATCAGTTTGTTCGTACGCGTTTGGGATGCCAACGTGAAAAGAGCCATTTGTCTGTTTGGGATGCCAGTGTGAAAAGATCAGTTTGTCTGTTTGGGACGACATGTGAAAAGATCAAGTAATCTGTCTGGGCGGTCAACGTAAAAGGATCAATTTGTCTGTTTGGGAGGCCAACATGAAAGCATCAATTTGTCTGTTTGGGAGGCAACGTGAAAGGATCAATTTGTCTGTTTAGGAGACCCAAAGTGAAAGCATCAATTTGTCTGTTTGGGAGGCCCAAAGTGAAAGGATCAATTGTCTATTTAGGAGACAACGTGAAAGCATCAATTTGTCTGTTTGGGAGGCCAACGTGAAAGGATCAATTTGTCTGTTTAGGAGACCAACGTGGAAAAGAGCAATTTGTCTGTTGGGAGGCCTACATGAATTTAGAAAGGATCAATTTGTCTGTTTGGGAGGCCAACATGAAAAGAGCAATTTGTCTGTTTGGAGGCCTAAAATAAATTTAGAAAGGATCAATTTGTCTGTTTAGGAGACCAACGTGAAAAGAGCAATTTGTCTGTTTGGAGGCCTACATGAATTTAGAAAGGATCAATTTTGTCTGTTTAGGAGACCAACGTGAAAAGAGCAATTTGTCTGTTTGGGAGGCCTACATGAATTTAGAAGGATCAATTTGTCTGTTTAGGAGACCAACGTGGGAAAAGAGCAATTTGTCTGTTTGGGAGGCCTACATGAATTTAGAAAGGATCAATTTGTCTGTTTGGGAGGCCCACATGAAAAGAGCAATTTGTCTGTTTGGGAGGCCTACATGAATTTAGAAAGGATCAATTTGTCTGTTTGGGAGGCCTACATGAAAAGAGCAATTTGTCTGTTTGGGAGGCCAACATGAAAAGAGCAATTTGTCTGTTTGGGAGGCCAACATGAAAAGAGCAATTTGTCTGTTTGGGAGGCCAACATGAAAAAGAGCAATTTGTCTGTTTGGGAGGCCTACATGAAAAGAGCAATTTGTCTGTTTGGGAGGCCAACATGGAAAAAGAGCAATTTGTCTGTTTGGGAGGCCAACATGAAAAGAGCAATTTGTCTGTTTGGGAGGCCTACATGAAAGAGCAATTTGTCTGTTTGGGAGGCCAACATGAAAAGAGCAATTTGTCTGTTTGGGAGGCCAACATGAAAAGAGCAATTTGTCTGTTTGGGAGGCCAACATGAAAAAAGCAATTTGTCTGTTTGGGAGGCCAACATGAAAGGATCAGTTTGTCTGTTTGTGAGGCCAACATGAAAGGATCAGTTTGTCTGTTTGGGAGGCCAACATGAAAGGATCAGTTTGTCTGTTTGGAGGCCAACATGAAAAGAGCAATTTGTCTGTTTGGGAGCCAACATGAAAGGATCAGTTTGTCTGTTTGGGAGGCCAACGTGAAAGGATTAGTTTGTCCGTTTGGGAGGCCATGTGAAAGGATCAGTTTGTCCGTTTGGGAGGCCAACTTAAAAGGATCAATTTGTCTGTTTGGAGGCCAACGTGAAAAGAGCAATTTGTCTGTTTGGGAGGCTACATGAAAGGATCAATTTGTCTGTTTGGGAGGCCAACGTGAAAAGAGCAATTTGTCTGTTTGGAGGCCTACATAAAAGGATCAATTTGTCCGTTTGGGAGGCCTACATGAAAGGACAATTTGTCCCTTTGGGAGGCCCACATGAAAGGATCAATTTGTCCGTTTGGGAGGCCTACATGAAAGGATCAATTTGTCTGTTTGGGAGATCTACATGAAAAGGATCAATTTGTCTGTTTGGGAGGACCTACAATGAAAGGATCAATTTGTCTGTTTGGGAGACCTACATGAAAGGATCAATTTGTCTGTTTGGGAGACCTACATGAAGGATCAATTTGCCTGTTTGGGAGACCAACGTTAAGGATCAGTTTTGTCTGTTTGGGAGACCAACGTGAATGGATCAATTTGTCTGTTTGGGAGGCCTACATGAACGGATCAGTTTGTCTGTTTGGGAGACCAACGTGAAAGGATCAATTTGCCTGTTTGGGAGACCTACATGAAAGGATCAGTTTGTCTGTTTGGGAGACCAACGTGAAAGGATCAATTTGCCTGTTTGGGAAAACCTACTGAAAAGGATCAGTTTGTATGTTTGGGAGACCACGTGAAAGGATCAATTAGCCTGTTTGGAGAGACTACCTGAAGGATCAGTTTGTTGTTTGGGAGACCAACGTGACAGGATCAATTTGGCTGTTTGGGAGACCTACACTGAAAGGATCAGTTTGTCTGTTTGGAGACCAACATGAAAGATCAATTTGCTGTTTGGGGAACTACATGAAAGGATCAGTTGTCTGTTTGGGAGACAATGTGAAAGGATCAGGTTGTCTGTTGCGCTGAGACCACTACATGAAAGGATTCAATTTGCCTGTTTCGGGGTCAAGTGAAAGGATCAGTTTTGTTGTTTGGGGAGCACTCAGGGATGAGAACGATTTTAAAAAAGCAGAGGAGCATTTTTCTGTGGGGGTAATATCTGGGGGCAGAGCCCTCAGTGGACAGTGGCAACGCCCCCGGCGGGGGATCAGGGGGCAGCGACCCTGAAGCTGAAGAATTTTTTAATATTAAACAAGAAAAAATCACATTTAAAACATCAAAATATGTTTCTAGAACCTAATTAAATTGAATAAATTTTTTTATTACATTATGTTACCTTAAAATACATTTTCACACAACAGTTTAATATATATAACAAAGTTTAAAGTAAAGCAACATATGATAAAAATAAGCCAGAGTACATCAAAACATAAAAACTTTACACATAATAATTGATACAGGCATTACTATTAAAAACTAAAACTATATTTCAGTTTTCACTCAAAAGCACATAAATACAAAAACAATTTGGCTCTTACCTGCTAGTAGTGAGTAGAAGTAGGCCTTTATTCTTTTCTTGCTTCGGTGTGTCCTTGTATGAATATCACACTCTATGTGACATTTGTCTTCTCGATATTATTTTTTACAGTTCTCAAGAGGTTGATCTTTAGTGTAGGCCTCCATACGGTCTGTGAAACACCTACACCACTGAATCATGTCTTTTCAATTGAATCTTAGTCCAAAATTACACCTCTCATTGGCAATCCTTTTTTTTTTTATACTAACTAATGCCTATTCTTAGTCAAAATCAACAACTAATTTAACACCAAGCAATCGGTATGAAGCCAGACTCAGAAGCTGATTTTCTTTTTGAAAGCATCACATA
The DNA here is from genome assembly GCA_018398815.1 of Conus ventricosus. Classification (NCBI taxonomy): domain Eukaryota; kingdom Metazoa; phylum Mollusca; class Gastropoda; order Neogastropoda; family Conidae; genus Conus; species Conus ventricosus. Next base: position 72,520,247 of record CM031614.1, read on the forward strand.
ACGCCTCTGCTCTTCACAGCTTTTGATAACTGCTATCTCCAACTCTACTCACACCCACCCTCTCCTCGAGCCAGTTTTCTTTCAATGGTTGGGATATTTTTTCCTTTTTTTTGCGATTGCGTTCGACGCATATGACTCACAAATGGACACTCGGTTACGATCGGACGTGTGATAAGCGGATGTGCAGTGGTTCGCCGAGTCAACCGAGTAAAAAACCAGCCCATTTGGGAATCTCGGGTTGGAGCGTCTCGCGAGTTTGGGGGAGCAAATAAAATCCGCGATAGGGCCCTCGCTCTTTTTTTTTTTTTTCCGGCGGAGATTTTTTCGAACGGCGGAGATTTTTTTAAAAGGACGGCGGGAACGGCGGATGAGAACGGACGAGAGCTGTTCTCAACTGTGACTACATGAAAGGATCAGATTTGCCTGTTGGGGAGACCAATGTGATAAGATCAGTGTGTCTGTTTGGGAGACCTACATGAAAGGCATCAATTGTGTTTGGGAGGCCAACATGAAAGGATAAATTGCTGTTCGGCAAATCAATGTGAAAGGATCCATTTGTCTGAGCCTTTCTATGACATTGTTTTTTTTCTTAACTGAGAGTTTTTTTTCTTAACTGAGTATAAATGAAAATTGTATCCCCTCTGTTTTTTTTTGATTTTTCAAATATTTTCTTCTTACATTTTGTTGTATCGCACTTAGAGAATTCACTTCGGTGCTTGTAGCTGTCGCCTTACAAAATTCCCCTGCTAATCACATAAAGACCTGTCAGAACGGTTTTTGCCTTTTTTTCAGATTGACACACAAACGTACAAGACGAAAACAATACTTCTTCTCAGCTTTTTGTCATCGAAATCAGTGATGTTCTTTCTCAGCAATACTCCATTTTCTTCCACCAAGAACCTCTCCTGACATGTGCATACTCACATCAAAATTACACTTTGTACGGTTTCTTCTCCGTGTGCTGGTCTCATGTGCTGCTGTCAGAAGCGACACAGTCGATCTCGAAACACTTTACCACCATACCTCAAAGTTAACCGAAGCTCCGGTTCAGCTCCTTGTGAATACCGAATGGAGACAATGTGACAGCAGAAGGAACTCCATTTCACAACCAGGTACGAGACAGCTGCAAGCCCATGGAACTTAATTAAAACAACTAATTTGCAAGTAACCTGACACCACTCATTGTGACAATTTTCACGACTTTCTTTGTGGATGCATGCAAGATCTAAAACCTCTGTAAGAAAATGTTTTATAGGTTGTTTGCCTTTGTAACTTTTTTGCCATAGATAGATAATTTGTTAGAAATACCTAATCAAACCAAACCCCACATTTATCTGTTGTGAGGGTGATCAACACTTTGTCCTTTTTCCTTTCTTTTCACTAGAAAAGCGTCCGTCTTCAGTTTTTGCAAAGCTTTCCCATCCTTTCCCAACAGCTATGGACCTATGGGAAGAACCAGAGGCTCATGGTCCCAGGGATGCCTTTAGTGGAATCAAGAGAGCCAAGAGCATAGGGCCACAGATCAAATGTGTTCATAACCTCAAGATCTGCACTTCACGATAAGTTCTCTCTCACCAGTGTGTGAGTCTTCATGTGCAATTCAGATTGACGCTTGGCGTGGAAAAACGCGCATTGCCGCTTTTCTGGAATTTCTCTGTGCACGGGCGCTCTTGCAGGCGCCGATGGGAGTTCGAGGTTGTAGATTGTGTGTGAAACTTACAGATGGCAGCCTTCATAATCACATGGAAAGATAAGCACAATACAGTCAGCAATCATCGTATCCTTTTTCATGATCACTGGATTATTTACTAAAGTATAATCAATGCCTTCTTCTGTTCTGCGCAGAGAAAAGAGAGTTTTTACAATCTACAGAAACAAACCTAACATGAAAAATGCATACCATTGTAAACAAACAAAAATTTACCTAGATTTGAAACACATCCGAGCCCCTTCATCACCACTCCTATCCCTCTCTAACATCATGAAAACCAGCAACATAATGCATACTTTAAGATACAAATATCAAATTAGGGTGTTATTGCCAAGTTTGGGGGTATGTTATCCTTCAAATTTTATGTCCGCAAGATGCTCTGTTCATTTTATATGAAGTCAAAGAGATCATCTTCTGTAATTTTGCATGTCAAGAGATATTTTTAAATGGAATTAAATAAATGTCTGTGTCTGTGAATTACTAGAATATCATAACATTCATCCAATTCGTAATCCATTACATCTTTAACATAGTAGTGATCACAGCGTCATTCTTCTGTCATTTTGCATGATGTCAAGAAAGATCATTTTTTTAAATGGTATTACAATAATCTGTTGTTTTGAAATGACTAGATTATTCTAAATTCCGATCAATTCGTAATCCTTTCAATTTTTCTTTTAATCAATGTAGCGGGTGCTAAGAGTGTATATTTCTTGGGCACAGGTCTTAGACGAGATATTTGTTACATGAGTTATCTTCCCCTTACCTCCTTGGTTTAATCTCATTTTATTGTGTAAATTCTTTAACTCATGAATACCTCAGAAACTACGTACATGGGTGAAACCTACAAAAACTTGATTTGACTGTAATTTAGGCCGGGGGTCAGGGGCGCCTAGGCCCCGGTGGGGTAAGGGGCCAGCGCCCCGTTGGGGGTCCAGGGGGGCGAAGCGCCCCGGGCGAATTGATTTAAAAAATTTTTTAGGCACAATTTTGTTGGCTCTCCTGCACAGAAAAAGCGTCTTGTAATGATTACTGCCGTCACCCGCTTAACTGTAACAAGCTTTTGTGCGTTACAGTCAGCTTTATGTTCCATTAATTCTTTAAAATGAATAAAAAATAATAATCATGGCTATATGTACAGTAGGAGAAAGTTAAAGTCTAAAAGTGTAGAAATAAACCAGATATAAAAACTCACAGGAAATTTTTCTCAACAATCTGAAACTGCTCAAAACATTCCAATAAATTCAACAAATTTCTCCCACAAATGGGTTTTTAAATGGTCACTTTACTATTTGAATCAGACTGTGTGTAAAAAGAGTTATATACATGCCACACTTTTGAGATGCACAATGAGGAACCAAAGTATAGCCTGATTCTTGCCTGGCACCATTTTCTTTTAAAGACCAAAGAAATACCCCATCTTAAATAGAGCAATCAAGTTGACATGTTGTCGCACATTTTTGTCTTTCTAGCCAAACACACCACTATAGACATGGATGAACAAAGGTGAATTCTTATCTTGTCAGGTCTCGTGCCTCATGTACAAAAGCCACCATATCATGAAGTATAATTCATCCTTTCATATCATTTTGGAATTGCCATCATAAAGTGCAAGCTGTCCTCCCACATTTCTATCATTTTCAGTGGTGCTCAAACAAAGCAAGGAACGAGTTGATTTGATTAAGCAGTCATATATTATGAACATTCTCTATGCCTGTCAAACAATGAGTGGTAAAGAATAACCTTAAAAAATAAAAAAAAAAGAAAAGAAATCCCGGAAAGATGAGAAAAAAAAAAAGTCTTCAGTCCCGTCGGGGCGCTTGAAAAACTGCCTGATGTCTGCAGCACCAGCTTTTCGTTTTCTATGGAGCTGGTCTGGAGATAATGGAGGCAGTGAAGAAGCAGAACTGAACATAACGGGGCACAGATGGACTATACCGATGTTGAAATATGAACAGGTGGGGCTGCAGCTGAGAAATAGGCTAGACGTGGAGGAGACAGATTTAGCTACATTATTTTTTTGGCTGCTTGTGATAAACATACCGAGGTGGGAATTGGTGAAATTAAAAAAAAAAAAAAGTAAAGTGGTGGAGGATTCAGGTCATTTTGTTTTTCACCCTTTTCTTTTCTAAAAAAGTATATAACATAACATGCATTTTTTTTTTTACGGAAAGGGATAAAAAAAATAAATAAAATAAACAAAAATGAAAACTGACAACAACGAAAAACCCCACTATATAATAAAATTTAAGAATCCCCCCCCCCCCCCCCTCCCCCCCCCCCCACCTGAAAGTAATATTTAAAAAAAGGAAATTTACTCTTTTAAAAAAATCCAAACAATAAAAAATTGAAAATTTCCACCCCTAATATACATTAATTATTCCCACCCCACCAAAAATACAACTTAAGTATAATAGCCCCACCAATCCCCTCCCCCCCCCCCCCCCCCCCACCCCCCCCCCCCCCCCCCATCAACTTTTTAAATTTGATTCTAATTACTTTAGCAAATACAAAATGTTAACTCGCCTTCATGTTTTCTTATGCTTGGGTGATCAGCATGGCTTCGAAGTTTCTTTTTTCCGTTCGCTCCGTAACTGATCGTTTTTGAACAAACGATACAGTAAACACGTGCCGGCCACATTTATTTTCTTGCACCACTTGCGATATTCATTGCCGTTGTCATCAGTTTCGTTTAGCCATTGTCATCTCCATTTGTTTCTAATTTGGCCCTCGACGCATGCTACTGGATCTCCTTCTTTCAAAAAAGCCATGACAACTTAATTTTTTGGAGCACCGTGCAAACTTTCATTGTCAGTCAGACACGCCAATGTTAGCCTGTGAAGATGCCGGAAACACAGAAACAGCTACTTCCGGTATGAGATGGAAAACTTGGATCGAACACAAAATCGGAACCGATAAATCGTTTTTTTTTTTTTGTTTTTTTTTTAAATTGACGGAAGTTCCGTCAAGACTGAAAGTCATTTTGACGGATTTCCGTCCATAGACGGAAAAGTTTCACCCATGTACGTATAGTTGTGTATACGTTTGCTCAAGTCACAAAAATTAATGCATTCTATTCATTACAATGTGTTGGACTGAGAAGCCCATATTTTCGCTAAAACTGGTATTTTGACCAAATTAATCTTGGCGCCATTTTGAATTGTCCGACGAACAAACCGTAAATCATTCTTGATTTCACAAAAAGTATGAGAGAATCCAAAGAATCCATGAATGCACATTGAAAGTTTGGTCCATAAGCTTTCATTTCGTATATCGCATGCCTATGATCTTTTCTGTACAAGCTTGCGACTATACAAAATGACTGACAGCGCCGGTCCCTTTAGCGAGTCGCCTTCTTTGTTTACTGTCGGAGTTTTGATCTAAATTGTCGTTTCATGAAATTCGGACTTCCCAATCGAAATCTTTTTAATAACTCCATTTCTATGACCGAAGCAACTGAAATTATATAAAAATTATCATCCGATGGACCATTTCAACGAAATAACATTTTATCGAAGATCGTGTTTGAAGCACGTGGCGACGGCCATGTGATGATAAAGCAAGTTTTTGTTTTCTATCAAACTTTAAACGCAAAGTTCTCCGCTTGAACGGCATCTTGGATAATGAAGTTTATATGTATAGAAAGAACGAAAATCAAGCTTTTTATTCATTACAAAATTATTTCATGCTGTTCAGTACTTTTTATAGAAATAGAGGGAAATATGACGTAAGCTTGTTAAAAGTGGGTTCATTCTCGGACTTTAATCGCCAGTAACTTTGCACAGCCACAGAATTGTCACATATGACTTATTGCGTTTTATTCCTTGGGTTCTGAGGTTTTCATCGATATAAAATACGGTTGGATACTTTGAACGGACGGCGAGCTAGACAACACAGAAGTCACAACACATAGCACAAATTTTGTCATTTGCCATCCCGCAAGGCTCATTTTGAGTGCGGCGCTGCGTTGCCTTCTTTGCGGTCCGGTCAAGGTGTATATATTTGGAGCGCCGCGTGAGTGCGAGCAGTGTTCCCCCGAGTGTTGCCCCGAGCAGTGTTGCCGGCGAGTGTTGCCTAGAGAGTGTTCGCTAGAGAGTGCTCGGTGCGCCGAGTGCTGAGAGAGAGGGAGAGTTCCCAGGCAGTGTTCCTGGTTGGAGCTCCTTGCCATGGGAGAGAAATAAAGAAGAGAAAAACTCCACTTCGTCCTGTGTGTCTTCTTGACTGGCTGCCGTCCCTTGGTCCCTGCGCATATCACCATCTGCCTGTCTTCACCTGCACACCCCTTACCCCTCCACCATCACACACACAAATACAAACTACACTGATATCTCTCTGCTGATACACCGAGTAAATTACTCACATAGAAATCTTTTTTGCCTTCATGCGAGTCTTCATGGCGCTTCAGTTTGTAGGCAGTGGTGAATGCCCAATCACAGCCTTCTCTGGAACACTGTAAACGAGCTTCTACTTTATTCATGTTATGGAAATATACAGGACATTGTTATCGTTACTTTTGTAATGAGGCAGGGAACAATGAACGGTAAATAACAACAAAGTATGTTAACTCTCGCTCCCATGTTGAAGTAATTACATTCTTTCTACAGGCCCGTAGCTCCAAAACAAATGCTACTTACGCCACCTATCGCCTAACAGATATGGCAACACGGAGCACACAGACCAAACAAGGAGACATCCCCTCGTTTGTTCTGTGTGATCTGTGTTATCATTTCTGCCAGGCGATTTGGTGTCATAAGTAGCATTTGTTTGGAGTTATGGGCCTGAAATTATTCCATAATGGGAGCAAGAGTTTCCTTACTTGTTTGTCATGGACTGGTTTAGTTACAGTGAGAGTGGAGCTAAAACACTTCACATTTCACACCATTCCTCCCCATCCCTAGTCTCTGTTTCAAAGTTAGACACACAAATCATAAATCTGTCTATTGTGCCAGTGAATCTCAGTCTTAATAATGTGCCTCATGTCACTAACACACACATACACACACACACACACACACACATTGTGCATACATCAGCGAAAATACCTACTGCCTGTATGCCGAAACCAATATTAACATGAACACCTTTTGTAATGCCAGACATATTCAATGGCTCTGTTTGGTCTATTCAACTGACTATTTTACTAATACATGAATCACTACTAATTGGACAATTCTAACCAGTATATTCTTAAAACTGGGATCCTTTTTGTGTGTGTGTGTGTGTGTGTGTGTTTTGTACTGTATCATGCAGTTACGCTAGCAAAACTTAAATTACACACTGTATCTTTACAAATCTACAGTGGTTTTCACTATCATCAGATACTTATTACAACTTCACTTACAATAAGAACACTGACCAACCTGACTAAACACAACCTCAACACAATCAGAGAAAGTATATTTGTCAGCACCCAATACTGCTACTTTACAGCCTGAACATTGCACTATATTAGTCATTAGTAGAGTCCATGATTTACTTTTGCTAAAATACTAATTTCAAAGTGTACGTGTCTGAAAATCAAATTACAACATGCTCAACTTTTAAGTCATAACACTCACACGAAAAGATGATTAACCACAGAAAGTGAAGGTGAAGGTCTTGTTCTTACAAGCCATCATCTTCTCTCAACATGATTTTCGTGTTTGTTTTTTTCATAAACGTTCTTCACCAAGACTGAGAATTGGCACTTGCTTTCAGATTCTATATCAAGTAAGTGTCTACTAGTAGTCTGAACTCTTCACTACACTAATAAAGTCAGAACAAGTCGACATGTAAACAACATGGAAGTCAGAAGTCAGAGCGTGACCAATTGATCTGCATACTGCTTTCTTATTAATCTTAAATAAATGTTAACGAACCGCCCAGAGAAATGTGGACAAACAAGTCACAAGACAAAACACAACGCGTTTCGACCTCTTAGGTCTTCTTCAGGTGACACACAAACGAATAAAATAACGAAAATTCACTTAGCTTTGATCGCTTCAGAGTTCAGCGCAAGGAAGAAGGCGTTGAATGAGTTAATGGCCTGTAATTATTCCATAAAGGGAGCAAGAGTTACCCTACTTGTTTGGAGTTAATGGCATGCAATTATTCCATAGAGGGAACAAGAGTTACCCTACTTGTTTGCTCATTCAACGCCTTCTTCCTTGTGCTGAACTCTGAAGCGATCTGAAGCGATCAAAGCTAAGTAAATTTTTATTATTTTATTCATTTGTGTCTCACCTGAAAAAGACCCAAGAGGTCGAAACGCTTGCTTTGTCTTGTGACTCGTTTGTCCACGTTTCTCTGGGCGGTTCTCTTAACATTTATTTAAAATTTGTTTAGATTTCCGCCTGCAGTCGTCTCACTTTGCAATTCTGCTTTCTTATTGCCTGGTGTAACCATGTAATGACAAACGAAATAGTATGCACACAAACAAGACATTTCTCTTGCACTTTAAACCTAAGACTGGCCTAGTACGACAGTCACAAGCGTTTAACAGTGAACTCATGAATTCACACAAATTATAGGTCTACCTTAAAAGGTCTCTCCCCTGTGTGTTGCATGGTGTGAATCTTCAGCTTCGACAATTTGGTGAAAGTCTTCCCACATCCACGCTCTGGACAAACAAGCTTTTCTCGCCCGTCTTCCTCTTGGGACAGTGCTCCGTCCACTACAGCACTAGTCACCACAGGCAACAGGATGTACTGATCTGAAACATTTGTCAACTTCATTTATCTTAATGACAATGGCTAAATAAATAAATTTGTCTCAGATAAATCATCTTACTTCTTGAAATTAACAAAAAAAGAAAATAAGTTGGAGTATGACTGCCTTAATGGTGGGATAGAATCTGGAGTATGACTGCCTTAATGGTGGGACAGAAAACAGTCATACACACAGAAATCCACTTCCTTTGTTGAGAAGTGATTGATCCTTGCCTGTCCATGCAGAGAGTGTTCACAGGAGCATCACTATCAGCCTGCGTACGCTGAAGAAGAAAAGAAAAAGAAAAACAGCAGCAAAGAAAATTTCTTGAAATAAAGAAAATACCTTTGAATAAAACTGACAGACTTACCAGTACAATGCCAATTTCCTGATAACAACAACAAATTAAAAAAAAGGAGCTGCTCAGGGAGATGGAAGCTGCACGGTAATGTTAAGCAGTAACAGTAACACAACAGTCAGACAAGGCTGCATTTATGGATTCACTCATTCAGTGAACCCTTGTGCCATTTCAGGAGTGACTATCATAATTCTACAGGCATAATTACTTATAAATGCAGCAACAGTCATTACAGCTCTAGTGAAATCCTGGGAAACTTAGACTCTTGAAACTTGGTCACAGTGACAATGACTTCCTCACATTATTCCCTTTTACATATAATATCAGAAAACCATTACAACAGGCTGCGAACAGCCTGGGCCCTTCCATTACACCTCTCTCTCTTAGTCTCTACCACCTTGCTCTCCTTGTCCCATTCCTCTTTGACTTGATCCCTCTTCAACTTCTCCTTCATTGCACATGTATGGCAATACGCAAACTGTACCTCTTGTTATAAAATGTAACTTATACCTCATCATGAACTTGAAGAAAAATATACCCAAGACAGTAGAACATGCAGCTAAATGTGTTATCAGAAAGTTGTAACTGCTGTCTCATTCTTTCTAAATTCAGACAACAGGCTGGAGAACAGCTGACTTAAAAAATCAACAACTCTGAAACGGCCAGGGTCCAAGGGCTGCCTAGGTCAAGGTGGTGTCTGGGGCAATGCTCTTGTTCACGGGGGCAAAGCCAAAACAGAATTTAAGCAGTTCTGAAGACCTTTCCATTGTCTTTCATTATTTAAGCAAAGTATATAGGCCTACAGTAACTAAAAAAAATTTTAAAAGATGACTGCACACACACACACACACAGTGAACGAGACATGATACAAACTTACTTTTCTATAAAAAACAACAACAAAAAAACAGTCATGCTAAATACTTTATAGTGGACACTATAGCACATCTCATTTTTGTTTAAAATCATTCAAACAAACAAACAAAAACAATCAAATCAAACAAACAAACAAAAACAATCATGTTTAACACTTTATTGCAGACACTATAGTGCATCCCAGTTCTTGTTTTCAGACACTATAGTGCATCCCAGTTCTTGTTTTCAATCATGTCATACAAATCACTTATCTGGGCTGTCACACCATCAAAACAAAATCCATACATGTTTGGTTTAAAAACAAACAAACAAAAAAAAACTTGTGCGTGTGTGTGTGTGTGTGTGTGTGTGTGTGTGTGTGTGTGTGTGTGTGCGTGCGTGAACCATCAATCTAATCAAGATATGCAGTCTGCTCTGATTGCAGACCAGTGCTCTTGATGCATCAATATCAAGTTTCCAGTACCGCACATGTTCACATGTTCAACAGGTGCTGTTAAATCCAAGATCTGCAGAGTTAAGTTCTTTTCAACAAAGTGAACTTGTAAGTGCCATTCCGATTGTTCACTTTCACAAAACAAGTAAAAAAACCACTATCACAAATGCTCACTAGTTATCATAGTCTTTTAAATTTCAGTCTACTCCCATCTTTTACAGCTGACAATTGTGCCATTCTATTCTAACCCCGATTTATGATTCATGACATAATTTATATGCCCCCCACCCCCATCCCACAGGGCTGAGATTTAGCAAACCAGGCTAAGGAGCCAGCCGGGCTCCTAACCTGGGAGGTTGAGGTTGCCAGAAAATTTTTCAGGTTGCCAGACCCTTTCATTGAAAATGCAGTCCTATTTTAAATTTGCAGCTTATGCACACGCTTATTTTCAACAACAACAATAACACTGTTTCTGCTCATTAATTTTGGAAAACAAATTTATTTTCAGTTGTCATTGATATTGCCACCCAGGTATATCCTAACTGACAAAGAAAAAGAGATCTTTTATCTTCTTCTGACTTAGTTTTTTTTGCTGGAGGCTCAGAGACACCGGTTAAAAAGCGCCACATGACCACCGACTGAACAAGTAAGCGGAAGAGCGGAAATGGCAAGTCTCGCGCGACTCTGAACCTCGGCCGGGAAAGCCCCAGCACGGCAGTGATGAAAGATGGCAGTCGGCAGGCGCTGTTTTTACAGGGCATGTCGTTTCTGTACAGGTACAGAATCACTGGCGGTGATTTTTAGGTCGCCAGCCGGGCGAATGGTACTGTAAATTGAGTTCGCCCGACTCCAATTTTAGGGGCCATTGGCGAGTTGGCGAACGTTAAAGCTCAGCCCTGATCCCACCCCACCCAGCCCTAGAAAAAATGAAGTCTACAGATCTATAGATGCACAATACACAACCAAAAAAAAAAGGCTGAACAAATCACATTCACTTACAATATTTTCCAGCCACTGAACTGGTCTGTGCAAGCAGAAGTGCAGTATTACACCACAGTCATACACCTTGGCAGCTGAGATACAAGTTTACCTTTGTAATAAATCATCAAATTACTACTTGATACCACAAGCCTTTCTGATCAAGTGGACATTTCCTCCCTCTGTTTCACACAGTATAAATGCATCCTCTGATCTGACCATGGGCACAAATATTATATCCTGCACCTAGCAAATCAAGAAGCTGTGGATGACTTACTTTGTGGACCAGATGATTGAATAGCTGGAATTCCTTGAACAGATGATATGTTTTCTACTGGTTGCGCCACAGGAACTATGTTGTTTGAAGTCTGGTTTAGGCTGGCAGTGTTGATCAGGTACAGCTGTTGGCCTTGTGATGTGTTCACCACTATCTGTGTAGAATTGGCATCCTTATCTGTTGACACTGAAATCATTGCCAAAGTTGTGTTTGTTGGATCTGCAAGTTCAATTTTTGTAGACTTGTCACTTTCTGCTGTTGTTGCATTTGTAGGATCGCTCTGTTCTTGTACTGGCATGGTAAGGAAAACATTTTGTGGCAAGTTCTCATTTTCAGCAATACCTGCACAACTTCCATCATTTAGAATACCAAGTTCGTTGCCTGGAGATGCTGTCAACGAATCAATTCCTAAAAAGTTTGGTAAAATATTGCTCGTTAGACTGCTGTCTGAAACTGATGAAGCAATTGCACAAGTCCCAGTCAGTAAACTTTGAGATGAGGATGCTAGGCTTGGAAAACTAGTTTCGAGAAGGCTGATTTGATTTGTTGGAGTTAATTCCTCCACTGTGTCCATTTTCTGCTCCGATTTAGCACTAAACGTTGTAAAACTAATGTTCGAGTTATCCAGTGATGCAGGTGTTGGTAAATCGTTAAACACACTGGGCTGTGCGCTGCCGTTTGTATCAAGCAAAATACTTGTATCATTTTCTGTATTTGATAAAGGTGGGCACAGAACCTGATCAGGACGTGAATTCAGGTCATCTGACAAACTGCATAATGGGATTATATCAGAGCACTTTGCGTCGTTTCCCGATGAAATGCTGGATGCAGAGAGATTCACACCATCGGAACACAAGATTATACCACCGTCTTCCGAGATGCCAGTGTTTAGAAACTGGCCTCCAATTGTCATCAAGTTGTCCACTTTTGTTTCTGTTCCAAGGCCAAGTATGTCACCAACATTCTCCTCGACTACCCCGTCAAAGTCAATGCTTAGACTCTTGCATTTTGTCTTCACCCATTCGGCATTTTCGCCAACACCTTGATCGTATGGGTACATATCCACCATGTCTTCCCCGTCTCCTGATAAAAGGCTGATGGTGCCGCCATCTTGCACAAGCTGAAGCGAATTAGCCTCGGCAATCTCTCTGGCGTCTGATGAAAGAGATTCTTTGGATAAGTACAATACACTGTCGTCAAAACTCGCTTCATGTGGACTGTCATGGGCGCCGCCATCTTTACCCTTGTTTTGAGCCCTTTCCTGCGACATTTCGGACCCCCAAAGATTTCGCTGTACGGGGTTCGCCATTACCATACAAGAGACTGCATCACGTGACCCTGACGTCATGAAGTAAAACAAGAGGGGTTGAAAGCTCATTTCAGTAAACTTTGATGAGAAGAAGTTGTGGAAAACAGAAGCCATTTGTCTTCTACTCTTTGAGAACATCAAAGCGATGTTATGTAAATGGCGTGTGGAAGATGGATAACGTGCTGGAGGCAATTGAGGAAAGAGAATGCGTTGCTACAGAAAAAAAAAGAAAAAAAAAGGGGGGGAGGGGTAGCATGTTTATCTTGTTACTGCAAACTAAACAAATCGACATCATGACGAGAAAATATAATTGTCTCCCTTGGGAGACTGGTTTGGGGGAGGGGGGGGGGGGGGGGTGCGCACGTACTAAGTACTAATAGAGATTGATAGATATAGTGCTTTAAACTGATTCAAAATAGGCAAAGACATGGAAGTGATATAAACTGCGAACACTTAAATAACACTGTAGCAAATATAAAATGAGGCAGGGAACAGTAAACAATAAATGAATTGATGAATTGAATAAAGCTCTGCCAACACTGGATCACCAACTTCAAATCTATTTGGCAAGTATTGAACCACCGCACGTACTAAGTACTAATAGAGATTGATAGATATAGTGCTTTAAACTGATTCAAAATAGGCAAAGACATGGAAGTGATATAAACTGCGAACACTTAAATAACACTGTAGCAAATATAAAATGAGGCAGGGAACAGTAAACAATAAATGAATTGATGAATTGAATAAAGCTCTGCCAACACTGGATCACCAACTTCAAATCTATTTGGCAAGTATTGAACCACCACCCACGTGCACCATTTGCTAGTGCGTGATGTATCCCAGACCCCCCTGTGTGTGTTTGAAGCTGCATCAGAAGTTTGCTATAGCAGGGTTTCTCGGATAATACATATATTAGGGGGAGGGAGGTTGTTTTGTTTTATCCGAGGAATCTCTTCTTACTTTTAATGAAGCATGATAAATCTATACAAAGAAAGGTATCATAGGTTTATCATAAAAGGGAATGAATCTGAAAACAAACTTTAATTGTTGAAATAGGGATTCGTCTGAATACAAATGTTTATGAAATCCCCTCTGTAATGGAGCGCGGAGTCTTTATAAATACAATGCATGCTCTTAAAACAAGCACGTCCACAACAAGCAAAATGATTCAATATTCAGTCCTGTACGAGAGAGAGAGAGAGAGAGAGAGAGAGAGAGAGAGAGAGAGAGAGAGAAATTTTCTCAAGCTGAATGTCAACACCATAGGGCTAGACTTGTCAAAACGTTCACCATCCTTCCACCCATCTATCCATTCCCACACAAACCTGCGAGAGCGCGCGCGCGCGCGCGCGTGTGTGTGTGTGAATAACACCATGCCCGATATTTCCAGCATACTGTGTATTACAAACAAACCCCCAGGGCATGTTGAAAAAGAGAAGTTCTTAAATAAAAAATACCCATGTCTGTTTTCCTCTCAAAGCCTATTGTTTTAACATGCAATAGGCCATATAAGCAATCGATCAGACGGTGATTCAGTCCGACAAAGTCGAAGCCACTGTTTACATACAAACGTATGGACTCTTTCTGTTTCAACATACCTGTCAATATCCCAAGTTTCAGACGCGTAAAGCAGAATGGGAGCGATCTCAGCAAGAGAGAGAGAGGGGGTGGGGGTGGGGGATGCAGAACACAGAGAGACAAGACAAAAATGTCTTGAGAGAGAGATCAGAACAACCTTCTTCAGATTGAGGAGTGGCCACTACAAATTCCACATCTCCCACATAGGTGAATGTCAAATGTGGGACGGGAAACCAGACTCCTAAACAGGTGCTCTAGCATTGTCCAGCCCACGACCTGCTACAGCGCAAAACTTGCCTGGAGAGTGCGGAGCTGCGAGGCAGCCGTTCCGACCTTGAAAAGACCTTGGAGATTTGAGCTGGATCAGTTACTTTTGAACCCAGGGGAAGTACATGTGCTAGAGATGTGTGTCGATGCAGAACGTCTGGACACGAAGTAGCTTTCAAGATTGATGCGCTGCACCAATATTGCTCAATATCGGTCAAACATGTCCGCAGTATTGAGATCTGATCTGTTTGAGTTATCTTTCCTTATCTATATGGCTTGAACTTGTCAAACTAGAGTCAATTTCCAGGATTAGGGTGTATAGATACATAAGCTTACATATTCTGTGTCTTATTTCCCTTCCGAAACGGTGATCATGGTGATTTTCACCGAAGCCGGTTTAGTTATAAATCCAATCAAACAGAGGGTGTTTGAGTTTTAAAAAACAAACGACAAACAAACAAACCCGCAGAGAGATGAACACAAGAAATTGCGAATATACGAGCAAAGCTGAAGTGTGTCTGACAGCACAAAAATCAAGTGAGTGGTGGAGTACGATAATATCGGTTTTGTCGTTCAGAGCATACTTTGGTGTGACGCTGGACGTGTGGCCGGAGGGTTGAATGTCAATGTGTACGGCACAAATGTCCATGTCAGTATCAAAGCACTGTTATCTTACTGCTTTTGTTTGAGCACTGCTCACATTGTGTTAGCAAGTAACCTTGCAATGATTACTTTTTTCATTTGAGTCACTGGCATTTGCGCCCGTGTACATAGAATGCACACGCATATGTAAAAGATCAGAATGATAATGAGTTCTCAACGTGCTTTTTGTGTTGATGCATGGCCACGTCTGCGTACGACAGTATTCGCATAATTGGCACGACAATGTTGAATCGTTCTACGTCTGTGGGCTACTGTGCGTCAGTGGGCTAATCAGTGTCGTTATTCACCATACACTGTGACAGTCTCGGAGGCTAATTCAGCTGCATGTCCAGCCAAAAATACTTAAAACATTTTACAGGAGTTTTTCCCCCGAAGTCGGAGTGTGGCTGCCCACGTGGCGGGGTAATCAAAAACGGTCACACACGTAATGTTCTCATCCCCAGCTGATGCATTGGTACCATAGTGTTCAAGTACTTCGGCTGTTCGGTTGATCCCTGGAGTCTTTTAGCCAGGGTACGACAACAACAACAACAACAACAGGAGTTTTATTGAGTCTGTCTTGACTTTTTCATGCATTTGCTGGTATGGAAATCTTAGTCTGAAAAACAGGAAACTCTTGGATAGCGTTGTGAACATCTGTGGTAAGATTGTTGGTGAGAGAAAGGAGAGTATGAGTGAGTTGTATGAAAGGCGCGCGGTGACCAAGGCTCGTGCGATTGTTGGTGACAGTGGGCACACGCTTGCGCGACAGTATGAGCTCCTTCCATCAGGCAGACGATTTCGTGTCCCCAGAGCTAAGCTGATGCGCACAAAAAAAAGAGCTTCGTGTTCCAATCCATTGCGTTTTTAAACAAACGCAGCACGTAAGAAGCAGAGATGGTGGATCGCCTGTGATATAATAAGCATGTGTGCGTGTGTGTATGTCTGTGAGCAAGCGGGAAAGTATAGATGCTGGAGTGTGTGTGTGCTATGTGTGCATATCCTGGAGCAGTGAGGAATAGAAATGCCTGGAATGTTTTATCTTAATGATTTTTAATGATAAATCACCCCCCCCCCCTCTCTCTCTCTCTCTCTCTCTTCTCTCTCTCTCTCTCTCCTCTCTCCTCTCTCTCTCTCTCTCTCATGCATGAGGGCACGCACGTATGTATATATACTGACTTCCATAAAAAAACGCGAAAATTTGAAAGGCTATTTTTCGGGTGAAAAGGGGTGAATATACAATATTGAACCATTGTGGCAAGTTGTTTGGGTCCAAGACTCACGTGCAGTGAAAAAATTGTGTGAGCAACACATCATTCCCGGCATTGGAGGGTCAACAAAAATGGCAAACTGGTTGCTGCATGTGAGGCACGTGCACACCATGCAGAGCAAAGTTAACCAGCGACAAGTACGCAGGCATGCAGCCTTTATAAAGCCGCGCTACATGGTTCAGGTAACGACTTGCCGTCTGAGCGCTACAGAGATGCCAAGACTACGAGCAGAGGAACGCAATCGTGCCCTAGGCCATCTGGAGGCTGGTGTGGATGCCAGGCAGGTCGCCAACATCTTTAACGTCCACATCTCAACCATCTATCGTCTGCAGCACCGCATGCAAGTCACTGGTACCACTGATGATCGTCCCCGGCCAGGCCGTCCTTGGGTCACCACACAAAGAGAGGATCGCCATCTTGTTCGAACCCATCTGCGGGACAGGCGGCAAACAGCCGCTAACACTGCTCGACAGGTGCCTGGGAATCTCCAGCAATGAATCAGCCTCAACACTATGCGGCGGCATCTTCAGGAGAATGGGCTGGCATGTAGGCGTCCTCACAGAGGTCCGGTACTGACACCAAGACACCGGCAGGACAGGCTGCAGTGGGCACAAGCCCGAATCAACTGGCGCAGGCAGCAGTGGGGACGCATACTGTTCTCAGATGAGAGCCGTTTTTGTATTGACATGGCTGACGGTCGTGTCAGAATATGGCGTCGACCTGGTGAACGCTATGCTGACTCCTGTGTGGTAGAGTGGAACCCCTGGGGAGGCCCGAACGTTATGATATGGGGTGCAATTGGCATTAACCACGCCATAGGACCAGTCATCTTTCAGAACATTGGTCCTGGTCACGGACAGGGTGTCAATGCACAGCGCTACATCAACCAGGTGCTCAGACCCCATGTCGATCCTTTTTTTGCGCAACACCCAAACTGGACATTCCAACAGGACAATGCAAGACCACACACCGCCAGGGCCACCCAGCAATTTCTTCAGCATAACAACGTCAATGTGCTGCCCTGGCCAGCCCTCAGTCCCGATTTAAACCCAATAGAACATTTTTGGGATGAACTTGGCAGACGGTTGGACCTCCTGCGTCCACGACCAGCAACAGCGGCTCAACTTCACACCAGGCCATCGTCCATGTGTGGGCTGGTGTGCCAAGGGGACGCATCAACCACCTGGTCCACTCAATGAGCCGCAGGTGTCAAGCAGTTGTCAACGCAAATGGTGGCCACACACGGTATTAGGACTTCAAGCTGGTTTGTCACGTGACCTTGGATTTTCCACACAAAAGACATATTGCTGATGACATTTTCACACATTACCGGTGTAATGAATCAAATCACGTTGAATTCTCACTTCCACTCTGTACAATTGTGACCAATAAAATTCACCCCCAACCTTCAGCTTGTTTTGTTTTCGCGTTTTTTTATGGAAGTCAGTATATAATTATGTGTGGCGGAATGCATGTTTTATTTGCACTATCAAAAAAGGAGAAAGACTGAAATTCCCATTTTCGTGATATATGCATGTTTTATTGCTTGAAAGTAATTTTAGTTTTAGTGTCATGTTTGTAACTATAAATATATATGTGTTAACTTTTAGGGCAGCGGTCACGAATGTAATTTCTCTTTTAACAAGAGATAATAAAGTTTTCTGAATCTGAATCTGAATCTGAATCTGAAGGTGTGATTTGCCGATTTCATGTACCAATCACGAGAAAGATCACGGAATCAGTGAACAGGAAGCCCAACATAGCCTGTATATTTGTATGTATAAATAAATGATGGTTAGATTTACACATTTAGATATGATATAAATGCAACATAAATTTAAATCATAGGTTCTTCGTTTAGTATGGGGGAGGTCTAAACTGGGACACCCATATCGCAGTTTGGACTCATATCGCCAACATTATCCCAAACCAGAAGACCCTCGGGGTTTTCTTCGCGGAGATGGGTCGTGATAAGATCAAGGATAAAGCATACAAAACACTCGCACGACTTACTCATGAGCATTCCACCTCTGTTTGGGTTCCTTACGCTACCAAGGACTTCGACAGAGTGAAGAAGGTGCAGCGGCGTTCTGTCCATTGGCTGGACAACCGGCACCGACAGACACACAGTGTGTAGGACATGTACACTCAGCTGCACCGGACCCGCAAAGAGGGGAGGCGCACAGCGTAGTTGATTGCCTTCTGCAACTTTCAGCATGGAGAAGTTGCCAACAGCACCTCCTAGAGGTCAAAGCCCAACCCATGAACAAGAACAACTTGATAATCCAACCAGTCAACCCACCTCCTTCCATACTCCTAGACCTACTACAGAAAGAACTGCCTTTCTTCCACGATCCATCAGTTCGTGGAACAGCCTCCTACCCGGGGCCATCACATCATTCTCGGTGGGGGGGCTCCTAACATGCGCCCCATTCTATCTCCACCCCCATACCTTTACCCCTCCCGCGCCTATCACCCTTTCCACTTTTCGCCGACCAGACTAACCCTCATTCCACGTTTTCCCCATACTCCCTTCCAAACCCGGCCACATTACGTATGATGGCAGGCAGCCAATACATCTTACTCTGAACCAGAACTTAGAAGAATTACTGTTTTAGAATAGCACACCTTCACCTTCGCCTATACCAGAGTCTTGAAGACCGATGGAGGGGGGGGGGGGGGGGGGAAGACAGAAGACTTTGCAACCCTCTTCCTCCACTCCTCAGACACTCTTAGGCGGTTGCTGAATGTGAGGCCAGTCCATGCACTGATGTTGTTCTCCTATTTCTTTCTCTGTCTTCCTCTCCTTCTGTCTCCTCGCACTGTTCCTTGTAGAATGGTTTTGGCAAGTCCTGATGATGTATGACCATACCATCTCAATTTCCTTCTTTTCACTGTAGACAACAGGTCTTCGTATAATCCAATGGCTTGCCTTACTCTGGACTGGACCTCCAAGTTGGTAATGTGATCTCTGTATGAGATGCTAAGCATCTTGCGGAAGTATCTCATCACTTGCTTTATAATGGCAGAACTATCAACAACAACAACAACAACAACAACAACAACAACAACAACAACAACAAAAAGTGATGATGATCGTTCAAGGGAAGAAGACAGTGATAGAGAGATGGCATGATATGGGCCACAACTGAATATGCGCGAGCGAAAAACAACACACAAAAACAGACGTCGAGGCACGTACAAAATTTACTTTTCCAATGGCTCTCGTGATGCTGCTCAGTACCACTGTCCATTCTATGTTCTGCGGTTCAGGCGCGCGCGCGCACGCGCGCGCGCACGCACGCGCGCGCGCACGCGTGTGTGTGTGTGTGTGTGTGTGTGTGTGTGTGTGTGTGTGTGTGTGTGTGTATGTGTGTGTGTGTGTGTGAACATTACCGGTAATAATTAGCTACTTTTAAGACTATTTTCGGCGATGTCATCGGATGGATGCTGTTAGGCTGCAGTTTTTCACGATTTAATTAATGAAGAATCGTCATGTAGCACGTTCGGACCCATTACGATTAGGGTCGAGCGCTCAATTGGGCCCACTTCCGTTAGGACCCGGTACCGTTAGGGCCCAGTATCAACTGGGCTCAGTACCATTAGGACTCAGTACCATTAGGACTCAGTACCATTAGGACTCTACCGTTAGTCCTCAGTACCATTAGGACTCAGTACCATCAGGACTCAGTACCATTAGTCCTCAGTACCATTAGGACTCAGTACCATTAGGACTCAGTGCCATTAGGACTCGGTGCCATTAGGATTCGGTACCATTAGGACTCAGTACCATTAGGACACAGAACCATTAGGGCTTAGTACCATTAGGACTCAGTACCATTAGGACTCAGTACCATTAGGACTCAGTACAATTAGGACTCAGAGCCATTAGGACTCAGTGCCATTAGGACTCGGTACCATTAGGACTCAGTACCATTAGGACACAGTACCATTAGGACACAGTACCATTAGGGCTCAGTACCATTAGGGCTCAGTACCATTAGGGCTCAGTACCATCAGGGCTCAGTACCATTAGGGCTCAGAACCTTTAGGGCTCAGTACAATTAGGGCTCAGTGTCATTAGTCCTCAGTGCCATTAGGGCTCAGTACCATCAGGGCTCAGTCCCATCAGGGTCCAGTACCATCAGGGCTCAGTACAATTAGGGCTCAGTACCATTAGGGCTCAGTACCTTAAGGGCTCAGTACAATTAGGGCTCAGTGTCATTAGGGCTCAGTACCATTAGGACTCAGTACGATTAGTCCTCAGTACCATTAGGACTCGGTTCCATTAGGACTCAGTACCATTAGGACTCAGTACCATTAGTCCTCAGTACCATTAGGACTCAGTACCATCAGGGCTCAGTACCATTAGGACTCAGTACCATTAGGACTCAGCACCATTAGGACTCAGTACCATTAGGACTCACTGCCATTAGGGCTCAGTGTCATTAGGGCTCAGTACCATTAGGCCTCAGTACCATTAGGGCTCAGTACAATTAGGGCTCGGTACCATCAGGCTCAGTACCATCGGGGCTCAGTACAATTAGGGCTCAGTGTCATTAGGGCACAGTATCATTAGGCCTCAGTGCCATTAGCGCTCAGTACAATTAGGGCTCAGTACCATTAGGGCTCATTACCATAAGGGCTCAGTACAATTAGGGCTGTGTCATTAGGGCTCAGTACCATTATGCCTCAGTACCATTAGGGCTCAGTACAATATTAGGCCTCAGTACCATTAGGGCTCAGTACAATATTAGGGCTCAGTACCATTAGGGCTCAGTACCATCAGAGCTCAGTACCATTAGGCCTCAGTGCCATTAGGGCTCAGTACCATTAGGCCTCAGTGCCATTAGGGTTCAGTACCATTAGGCCTCAGTGCCATTACGGCTCAGAACCATTAAGGCTCAATACCTTTTTTCTTTTTCTTCTGCGTACGCAGGCTGGTAATTCTGTGGACATTCCCTAAGTGGACAGGCAAGTATTAATCCCATTTACCCTACAAAAGGAATGGAGTTTTGTGTGCATTACCGTTTTTTATCCCGCCGTTATGACAGCCATACTCCATCTTCGGGAAGGTGCATGCTATGTGTACCGTGTCATCCATACCAACGGCCAAACTGGCCTTCTCTTCCGAAAGTTGGTGATGGGATTTTACGTGTGTGCAAGATGTTATGTGTCCGTTCACACACGGAACCTCGGTTTATAGTCTCATTCAAAGGACTGTATGGGAAATGGAGTCAGAACCAATGTTAACTCCGAGGGAAAATCTCCCAGTATCGAAACGGCTCGGCAGAGATTCGAACCCGCAATCCTTGGATTACGAGTCCGGCGCACTACCAACTGAGCTATTCCGGCCCCCAGGCTCAATACCGCTACTGCTCAGTACCATTAAAGCTCAGTACCATTAGGACTCAGTACCATCAGGGCTCAATACCGTTAGAGCTCAGTACCATTAGCGTTCAATATCATTTGGGCTCAGTACGATTAGGGCTCAGGACTGTTAGGGCTCAATACCATCAGGGCTCAGTACAATAAATGCTCAGTGTCATTAGGACTCAGTACCGTTAGGGCTCAAAACCGTTAGCGCTTTCATGGATTCTGGATGATATTCGCCACACACACACACACACACACAAATAACAACAACAACAAAAGCAAAAAAAAACAAAAAAAAACCCCGAACAAACCCACAACAGACTGGATCTGTCTGGAAGCTTACATAGCAACGGGCTGTGCAGTTTCTCCCGCACTACTTGCATTGGCAATGGAGGCCATCTTGAAGGTAGCAATGAGCAATATAAGTTCAGCAGACCTAAGGAATGGATACTGACAGCTCCTTCATTGATGGCACACTGTTTTCTTCCCACCGAGACAGACAATGTACACAAAATACTGAAACAGTTACACAAGTAAATGGACTAACCTTTGACAAGTTTCTGACGAAAGAAATCACGGGGCCTCTCACAACAAAACTAAAACTAAAGAGAACCAGTCACGCTCATCAGAACCATTCCATCGGCAACAAAGGAATCAATCAGGACCTTCAGATGGTGGAATGATGACTCCCTGAGGTCAACGCATCCATCATAGTGTGACTTGGCCTTGAGGTTAACACATCTACCACAGGGTGATTTGGCCCTGAGGTTAACACATCAACCACAGGGTGATTTGGCCCTGAGGTTAACACATCTATCACAGGGTGAGTTGGCCCTGAGGTTAACACATCTATCACAGGGTGAGTTGGCCTTGAGGTTAACGCGTCTATCAAAAGGAAGGTTATCTGGCCTTGAGGTTAACACGCCTGTCACAAGTGATTGGCCTTGAGGTTAACACATCTATCACAAAGTGTCTTGGCCTTCTGTGGTTGTGGACGAGGTGTCGGAATGAGCGGTGTGGGTGTACTGCCTCTGAGGTGGCGCAGAGGTTGGGACAGCAAAAAAAGTGTCTTGGCCTTGAGGTTAACAGGCCTATCACAAGGTGTCTTAGCCTTGAGGTTAACACGCCTATCATAAGGTGATTGGCCTTGAGGTTAACACGCCTATCACAAGGTGACTGGCCTTGAGGTTAACACACCTATCATAAGGTGATTGGCCTTGAGGTTAACACACCTATCATAAGGTGTCTTGGCCTTGAGGTTAACACGCCTATCACAAGGCGTCTTGGCCTTGAGGTTAACACGCCCATCATAAGGTGTCTTGGCCTTGAGGTTAACACGCCTATCACAAGGCGTCTTGGCCTTGAGGTTAACACAGCTATCATAAGGTGTCTTGGCCTTGAGGTTAACACGCCTATCATAAGGTGTCTTGGCCTTGAGGTTAACATGCCTATCACTGGGTGATCTGGCCTTGAGGTTAACACGTCAATCACAAGGCATCTTGTTCTTGAAGTTAACACATCAATCACAAGGCATCTTGTTCTTGAGGTTAACACGTCAATCAAAAGGCATCTTGTTCTTGAGGCTAACACGTCTACCACGAGGCATCTTGTTCTTGAGGCTAACACGTCTATCACAAGGTGTCTTGGCCTTAAAGTTTACATGCCTATCACTGGGTGATCTGGCCTTGAAGTTAAAACGCCCATCACAGGGTGAGTTGGTTCTGAGATCGTCACGTCAGTCACAAAGCGGCTTGACCTTGAGGCTGACAAATCCAACACAGAGTGACTTGGCCTTTTGATCAACCCGTCAACTACAGGGAGACTTGTCCTTGGGGTTAACATATCCTTGACAAGGTAACTTAGCTTTGAGATTAACGCATCCATCACAGAATGGTTTGGCTTAAAGGCGCTTGACTATCATGGAGATAGAGGTTTGAATCCAGGCAGTGACAAAGAAAAGGGGGTAGTAGAAGGGCATCCAGGGGTCATGACCTGAATATGGGTCAGTCCTCATAGAGTATACATATCCGAGCATCCGTTCTTGCTTGAAAAGCAAATGTTAATTGTTGTTTGGTAAGTAAAGCAGCGTTGTTATCTGTCCACATCTACATAAACTACAGTTTGTGCACGAACAGGTTACGTTGCAACCATTTTTTTCTTCTAAATATTTAGCAGGGAACAGATTAAATTTACTGTCACAGTAAAAACATGACTGTGATACCAGTCAGGAAAAAAGGACAATAATTCAAATATACAATTACAAAAGGAAGGGGGAAAAAAGGAGGACTGGAAACTGGAATCCTTTATTTGAAGTCTACCGATATATTGAACAGTTTGACTTGACGTCCTGAGAGACCACCCAAGCAACTACAAGTATCAGACACGTACGCTCTTTCCCTCCCCACTCTCCACATCACGTAAATAGGTATACCCCCCCCCCCCCCCCCCCCCCAAGTTGAAAAGTGAAATTAAAAAGTTGGAAGCATGTTTTTTTTTCGTTCTCAAATATATTTTCTTGATTTCCCATGTGTATGGCTGACAGATATGAACTGAATGAGAACGAGTACGTTCTTCCTTGCGCTGAACTCTGAAGCGATCAAAGCTAAGTGAATTTTCGTTATTTTATTCGTTTGTGTCTCACCTGAAGAAGACCTAAGAGGTCGAAACGAGTTGTGTTTTGTCTTGTGACTCGTTTGTCCACGTTTCTCTGGGCGGTTCGCCTATTTTATTTAAGATTTGAACGTGCAAAGTCAATGAATATTGTGCGTAGCATAAGATGAGCAGTGAGACAGTTTACGAGACTGCTCACAGCATAAGATGAGCAGTGAGACAATCTACAATACACTACAATATTAATGAGTAATTAAATCATTTGCAACAAGGAAGGAACGGGACGTGCTAACGCCGCGCGGAAGGCGCATATGTTGCAGAAGGCCCTAACACCATAGCTCGAGTGTGTGGAGCTAGTGCACCGATGCTTGTAGAGTTTTGAATGGGGAGGGGGGGGGGGGGGGGGGGGGGGGAGGGCTCTTAGCAGACAGGAGTTTTTCAGAGTAGACTCCCCCCACCCCTAAGTGTTTTGGCCCTGAATTCCTCTCTGCCATGTCATGTATACATATGCTCTATGGTGGCCGACAGTTTTGAAGATGCATTCGTAATTGGTGCATATAGTGCTCAGCAAAAGCCGTCATCCATGTTTCTTTCTACGGAGTATGTGTCCTCGTCTCAATCTAATTGTCCTTTCATTTCAATGGGGCTCCCACACCACCCCTCTCCCCTCCCCTGCCCTCTAAACTGGGAGTCGGTTGATGTGGGCGATGCTTCTTCTTCTTCTTCCTAAAATACTGGTTCACTCAAAAACGAGTAGGTCACCAGCGCGTTTGAAAGCCTTTCCTATGGTTATTTAGGCAGCAGGCTTGGCTCTGTACTGAATGAATTATATCTGGTAAATAATCTTGACTGAATGTGGCGCAAAGCACTATTTTTACAAGTCTGAAGATTTAATGAATGAGAGAGTAGTTTCATTCAGACACGTAACGCCTTCCGCTGTAACCAAAGAGGCTGGAGTAACAACAGCCCATTTACTTCCGCTTTTCCGATCCAGCAATTTGATTTGTTGAAAGTTTTAACTTCCTGGACTACTGTTGTGGATATTCTCAATGACTTGTGAGGGCATCATCCTTGTGGTTTAGACTGAAAACGTTTTAAGAATGGAGGCAGACTTTGATCCGGAGGATAAATACAGGTTTGTACGAGAAACGTTTGTTACACTCTGAGCCATGAACAACAAGAGGACGGGATAATAATGAATTTCAGTCTTAAGCAGCGAGCTGAGACAAGTGTCTCGCTGACAGTGACACGGTGACATCTCGGTGACGGTGACGGTTCGTGACAGACAGACCAGTGAGTTGGACCTGGACAGTATATTGTATCTTTCCATCGTTTCATTCAGTGAAGTGCCACAATGCATGACATGGGTCGTTAGAGCACAACGGATGGCGTTCATTGAGTCTGTTAGTGCTTGGGTCGACTTGAAAATCTCGGTTGATTTTGTTTTGTTTTTCTGCCAACTAAGGAACTATGCTGTGGTATTCAGTCTTTGATGTCGCGCCGTCTAATCAAGTCTTAAAATCGATGCGGGTGGACGTGCGCAAGGCTTGCTATGATATAGATGAAGAGAAAAGCCTAAAGTTTAGTCAGCTAATAAGTACTATGAAGCCTTTAAGAGTATCAAGGCCAGGACTTGCATTGCGGTCCCTGGAGTTGTAGTTGCCGACGGTCTAGACCCTGCCCACTTCAGCCCTGTGGAAAATATGAGTGTACATATTGTTCAGTGTTTGTGTCACTGTGAGGCACTTTTTATTTTGTCGATCAATTAAAAAACCCAATCTTTTTAGAATCATCAGTAGGTTTGTTGTTGTTGTTCGTGTTGTTGTTCTAATTGTTGTGGTTGCAGTTCATTCATCTTTTGTTCATCATCATCATCCAATTGACGGCCCCAATCAACAAGCTGATTATTATGCCGTACTATGGAGGTTGTGCTGAGTTAGAAAGGCCAGGATAGAAAGATAGAGACCTAAGATAGTGAGAAAAACAAGGGCAACTACTGCATTTAAATGACAGAGATACCTACTCTATGTGGGTTTTATCAGCAGGCTACTACTTTTCACTCTTCATCCGGAGTCAGGCTCCAGACTAGCTGATCCAAATTCTCTCTAAGAGTGAACCCGGCCCAAAAATAAATTAAATCACAAAAGTGCTAAGGAAGGAGTGGGATGGGGTGTCGACCTAATCCTACTTATACTATCTAACTAAGATTTGTCATTTCAGGTTTAGTTGTGTGGAACCCTGGCCCAAAGGCGCCTGGGGTGCCATCCATCATCGTCTCTGACAGGTCGTTCCAATCCCGAATGGTCCTTGGGAGAAACGCATGTTGTCGGTATTGTGTCCTGCACTGTATGAGGCTGAGCTGCTGTGTGTGACCTCTCCTCTGCCTGGCAGGAGCTGGTGTCAACTTGTCCTTACATATGGGGACGACAGCCTGGCCACACAAGATCTTGCGAAGCATCGCCAGCCTTGCCTCTTTCCTGCGGTTCTGAAGGGAGGGCCACTCCAGCCTGTTTATCATTTCGGTGACACTTGATGTGTTGTGATACCTGTTCACAACAAACCGAGCGGCCCTCCGTTGTACGGCCTCAATCTTCTCGATGTTTCGCTGCGTGTACGGATCCCACACAGTGCAAGCGTATTCCAGGATAGGTCGGACCAAAGTCTTGTAAGCGGTTTCTTTTATCTGGGTGGAACTGATCTTAATGTTTCGCCTGAGAAAGCCGAGGGTCTTATTGGCTTTGGCACAGATGGAGTTGATGTGCTGGTCCCAGTTCAAATCTTTACAGATGGTGACCCCAA
The DNA here is from genome assembly GCA_018398815.1 of Conus ventricosus. Lineage (NCBI taxonomy): Eukaryota > Metazoa > Mollusca > Gastropoda > Neogastropoda > Conidae > Conus > Conus ventricosus. Next base: position 72,547,420 of record CM031614.1, read on the forward strand.
GATATTTGGCAGCGGTGGCGTTTACCAATTTTTCTCCGTGCAGATGGTAGTCGAACTCAGCAGTAGTTCTTTTGCGGGTGACAGGCAAGACTGAGCACTTCCCGGATGGAAAGCCATGTCCCAGCTTCGCTCCCAGCTTTCCAAATGTTGGAGGTCTTGTTGCAACTGCTGTTGGTCAAGGTCTGTAGCAGAGAGGCGGTAGGCAGCAGTGTCATCTGCAAACAGGCGGGTCAGTGAGTTGAGTTGCTCCGGTAAATCATTGATATATGCCAGAAACAAAGCTGGTCCAACAACTGAACCTTGTGGTACTCCTGAGCGGACACTGATAACGCCTGAAGTTTCTCCATTCACCACGACTGCCTGTCGTCGATCACCGAGGAAGGCCCTGAACCACTGGTGGACTTTGCCTCGAACTCATATCAAATAGGCTTGGCCTCAGATCTGTTTACTGTAAAGTGGTGTAGTCAGGAGGGTTTACAAGTAGACTCTGGGAGCACATTTTGTCTTTACAGATTTTAGTATTGGGAAACTGTGACAGTTGGAGTATCTATACAATTATTGACTATATAACAGACTCAAGTAAATGCATTACTTTCTTGGAGAAAGTAAAACAACAGGGCTTCTGCTGGGGTGAAAATCTTTCCGATCCCAGGGACCCCTTCATCAGATTTTTAAGGGGTCCCAGGCTAACATTAAGGGGTCCATACACCACAATAAAAACAACAAAATAAACGTTTGAGCCACGGAAACTCCTCCACGCCGAGTTGTAAGCTCTAACTTTTTGTTTTCTTTAAAGTTGGGTTATCTTTTGAGCCCTCACTTTTACTTGCCTCCGAAGTAGAACAAGACGGAATGGGTTCTTGATCTTCGCGATCTTGCTCCTCTGCTACGCTTTTTCGCTTTTGCGACGATGATTTCGTTAACCACGCTTCGAGAGACATGTTGGAAACAAAGGCTTCGCGGAAATGCCTCTCTCCTGCCGGGAAAATGAAAAGCGTCATTGTGACATCACATAGCTCAAAGTAGGAACATTTGGTCAACTGAAAACAAGGCTGTGGCCTACCGTAAAGCTTCAGTTTGACAGTCAGCCTCAGCAGACGACAAAATTGACCGACTTATGTTGTTAGGAGGCTGTCCTACTCGCTTTGTTACTGTTCTTACTTGAAAAGGGATGGGTTCGGTCCGAAGTGTAGCACCTACGATGTTACGGCACCCAACTTACGATGTTGAAGGCAGTCTTTTCTCACTTTATGTCCAACTTCACCAAAATTTGAAGGGGTCCCTGGGGACCCCTTACATGGACACCCAGTGCGTCCCGTAGAGTTTTAATGCGTGCTGTACGCAATTTTTTGCGTTTTCAGAAGCCCTGAAACAACAACAACAACAACAACAACAACAACAACACACACACACACACACACACACACACACACACACACACACACACACACGAAAGTAACTCGAGTGTGTTACATTATAACCTGACAATCATAACAGATGATGATCCAACAATGAACTGCAGTGGAAAAGTGTCATATGTACTTCTGTCATTTCTTCAATGAGTTGAATGCATGCTGAAATTAGTAATTTATTTAACTAAGCACTGTGACTTCAAACTTCAGACTGCAGGCTACTAGTGAGCAGGGCAGTCACCAGTGGGTCCTAAACTTTCAGAAACTGTACAGAGACACAACAATGACCCCTTCTTCACAATTTTCTTTGTCATGATCCATTTTTAGGTTAAAACAAGTTACATGCTTCTCCCCCCCCCCCCCCCCCCCCCTAGGTCCCAAGGTGTGTAGTGCTGTTAAGTGTTAATGAAAATTGAAATGAATTATAGCATGTTTTGAAAGCAAGTGAAGTGAATGTACTGCAGATAGTCATTTTGAGAGAGTTAGAGAGAGAGGGGGAAGAGAGAGAGTCTGTCTTCCCATCTCATGCAACCCATGTGGAAAGAAAATTGATTTCAGACTTTTGCAACATGTACTATGTGATGTAGTTTTTCAGCAATCAAATTAATACAATAATGGTGACATTTTCTCTTGATCTTGATGGAAAAAAAAATTGATGCAGTCATACTGGTCAAATAGAAAGGCTTATACTATGTTTCAAAAAACTTCTATCAGGGAAAATGTCTCTTACTCTCTGATGTTGATGTTATCTGCTTCATACTAGTTCGATGTTCACGTTGATGATGAATGAAAAAATGCTTTTGACTTTCTCACAATGTCTACGTTATGAAGAATTAGATGCGTCTATCGGTATTAAAATCTCTGCATCATTGTTCAAGTTTAGTGTGTAAATGATGTACATAACATGAATCATCAGGAACCCCCGAGTCATATCAGTGGGCGAAAAACTTGGCTGAAAATGAAGCCTTTGTAATGTGAGGGGAAAAGTGGTAAGTGAAAGAATTGGGGAAAAAAAGGTTAATCTGGTGTGAAATTCCAGGAAAGTCTGCGGTATGTGATTTTACAAATTGTGAAAATAAGTCACTGGTTTCCTTTCTCTGTGAGATGATATTTTACTTTGTTACATTGTCTAGATCTGTTTTAAGTTTGCACTGAAAAGGTATCTTCAGCTTATTGGATATGATTTTAAAGTTTCATCATGAAATAATATGTCTGAATATAGAAGGAGGCAACAATATGACACAACATGAAGAAATGCACAAGCATGCATGCGCGCACACACACACAAACACACACACACACACACACACACACACACACACACACACACACACACACACACACACACACACACACAGATACTCACACACATCACACCACACTACATCTGACTGCCTCTGAAAGTTGAATTGAACTGTATCATGATTGTGCAGATTTACATAGTAGATATGTATTGAAATTATATGCACAGTTTGTATGCTGTTGCTTTGAGTTTCGGTTGAACCATAGATTTCACTTCCAAGTCAGATGTCTCAGAGACTGTTTCATTGCATTCACATAGTTCCTCACGTTCCTCTTTGACAAATTTCATTATATTGGTCTTCTTCCTACTACTGTTACTCCATATAACCTTTACCTGTATGAGAGTACATGTGTATTTTACTTTTCTAGACACAAATATAGATTATTTGGGGAGCCTCAAATTTGTATAGAACTTAATTGGAAATATTCTTTTAAAACACATTTTATTCTGAAATTCAATTTTTGTTGTTGTCGTTCTTCTGAAAAGCATGAATCAACCTTTTCTTGTCTCATTATAGGACAAAA
>CM031614.1:72555658-72595658 GCA_018398815.1 Conus ventricosus
GAGAGAGAGAGAGAGAGAGCAAAACGCACGCACACGAAGAGAGAGAGAGAGAGAGAGAGAGAGAGAGACAGACAGACAGACAGACAAAGAAAGAGACAGATAGAGGGCAAAAGAAACGCACACCACACACACACACAACCTTGGTCTAATATCATTTTATGTGGAAAGACGTTAAATTGAAGACAACAACAACAACAACACACAAAACCTTCTTAAAGACACATCTTTTCCCTCGGACTGATTAACGATATTCACTTACAACGGTGCGCATGTTTTCTAGTGTTGAACGCGCTCGTGTGTCTGTCTGCGTGTGTGAGTTTTCCGGCGGTGTGTGTGTGTGTGTGTGTGTGTGTGTGTGTGTGTTTTGAATAGGAATTATAATTTTATCATGTTTATCCTTTTACATTACATTACGTTACACACACACACACACACACACACACACACACACACACACACACACACACACACACACACACACACACACACACAGAGAGAGAGAGAGAGAGAGAGAGAGAGATTTAATACGTACGGTAATACTTACGCTCACTGTTTGCTGTCCTCAAAACGTTGTCAAGCCCATTCACCAGACGCAGACGTAAACACACATTACTAGCCAACACAATTTGCTTTCATGCTTTTTTTTTTTTTTTTTGCTGTGAGTGTAACATGCTTAATTTCCACATAAACATGAACAGATTTTGGTTTGCGTGTTTCATGCATTTGTTTTTGCTGTGATTGTAACATGCTTAATTTCCACATAAACATGAACAGATTTTGGTGTGCATGTTTCATGCTTTTTTATGCTACGTTTGTAACATGCTGAGTTTTTACACACACACACACACACACACACACACACACACACACACACACACACACACACACATGAGCATGTATGTGGGACAGAGAGAGAAAGAGGGAGATAGAGAATCAAAGCAACGCGAGAGGGGTGAAAGAAAGAGAGAGAGAGAAGGGGGGGGGGGGGGGGGCAATGTAAGACAGGGCAGAGAAGACCGAGAGATTTTGTACTCACGGTTGTGCAGCGTAGTCCATATAGGATGTATCCATCATTGTTAAAACTCAGCTCAACATGTTACTTATCACGGACTGTCCCGTTTAATGGAAGATGATAATCCAGAGAGAGAGAGAGAGAGAGAGAACGAACAGCACGAGACCAGCAGGGAGCACCACGCTCACGCTGCGTGTTAAACCGACACAGACAGTGACGTCAGACACGGAGAGGCTTAGTGAACGGGGAGAGAGCACGGTTTCATTACTTTAACCACCCCACGTATAGCCTTTCAGCGGCCTGTTGCCGGTATATGACTTTGATAACTTAATACTGGAAACTAAAAACTTTCCTGATAACAATTGTAAAAGCGGACAACAAACCACAAAAGACCTGAATTTAAGTTTTAATATTGTCAACAAACCCCAAAATGCACGAATTTTACTTATCTCAAAGAAGGAAACGTTTTCCAGTCGCTCGCACTGATGGATTTAGTGTTTTGAAGATCTGGACAAAAGTGATATCCTGTCTACTTCTTTACAGAGCTAACACTATTTGAACACGGCAACCACCGAAGATGATGTACTGCAGTATCCAAAACACACCGAAATTCGCACTTTTTGCACAAATTCGCCACAGAGAACACCAAGCGCAACAATGGCGGTAGCGTCGGTCTGCTTCCTGCTGCGAGGTTCGCGCGTTCACGCTGATTGGTTAATAGCGGAGCGCTGTATTTAGCTGCCAGCTGCTTAAATGACAAAGTCTTGCTCAAACTGAGAGTGAACAAAACGCCGCGGTCTCGTGCGCCGTGAAGGAGGATTATCACCTGTTGTCCAGAGAGCAGCAAAGTGTCCTGGTGAGGCTCCGCACTGGGCATAACAGACTTAACAGTCACTTGTTCCGAAAGCTCAAGGTGTTGCCTTCTCCAGGCTGTCCTTGTGGGCAGGAAGAACAGACAGCAGAGCATGTGCTCCAAAAATTTCCATGACATGAACAGCCAAGCAGAGAGGTGGGACTAACAGGGACAGCTCTAATGACAAAGCACATGAGTTGGAGAAGATGGCACTATTCATCACAAGGGCCGGACTGATCGTATCTGGTGACCAAGGCATTGGCAAAGAAAGAAGTCTGGCAACTGCTGGTCTGTCGTACATATATCAGGAACATACCCGTTGTACAAAACAGTGAGCTTCTGTCACTTATCACATGCCTCAGCGTCCAATCAATGACAAGAAAAGGTTAGGGATTCAAACACTGTTTACCTATAGTGTTGTCTTTGCGTCAAAAGTCCAAAACATCACCCATGCTTATACAATGTCACACACACATGTAACAGATGCATTTGATTTTGTTGTTCTCAGTATTCAATTTATTAACACATTACCTATACAGTCCAGCAATCTTGACATGTTTTATAATTATCTGTGTATCTGTTGTCGTTTATCTCCTCTGTCTCTGTGAAGCATAATGCCAAGGCATTTTGTAAACATTTCAGGCACCGAGGACAAAACTGATTGGAAAATTTGACTTTGGTGGAAAGGTATGTTCCATCTTGCTTTTTTCCCTCTGTCTATCTGCCTGTGTGTCTAAGTGTATTTTATCTGCCTGTTTGTCTGACAGCCTGTTTGTTTTTAACTGTATGTGTGCCGTTTGTTTTTTAATGTACTGAATTTGATCAGTTTATATTTATGAATATGAACATCTTAACAACAGAATATTTTGTTTTTGTTCATCTTAAATGAACTGAATAAAGTGTGATGCAGCTCCTCTGCTTCTTTGTTTATTTATTTGCTTTGTGTAAAGAATAGCTTTATTAAAGTGTTATGTGTGTGTGTGTGTGTGTGGTGTGTGTTAACAGATGATTGGTCAGCTGGAAGGGTAATATGTACCGTTTCCAGTTTTCCATGAGAAAAAAAGGTTGCTGTTACCTATGTTTTAATTATATCATGCAAAGCAGTGTTTCATTCAATCTTTCATTTAGCCTGGACTTGGGTGGGGGTGGGGAAAAGCTTCTATCTATTATTAGCATAGATTGATTAAAAAAAAAAAGTTATTACGGTCTTTAAGTAGTGATTGAAGTTGTCATTTGTCCCCAAGCAACAATTTGGGGAGTAGAATTGGAGAATATGTATGGAGTGAGGAATTGGAGAATATGCATGGAGTGAGAATATGTATGGAGTGAGGAATTGGAGAATATGCATGGAATGAGAATATGTATGGAGTGAGGAATTGGAGAATATGCATGGAGTGAGAATATGTATGGAGTGAGGAATTGGAGAATATGCATGGAGTGAGGAATTGGAGAATATGTATGGAGTGAGGAATTGGAGAATATGCATGGAGTGAGGAATTGGAGAATATGTATGGAGTGAGGAATTGGAGAATATGTATGGAGTGAGGAATTGGAGAATATGTATGGAGTGAGGTGGCTGTGGGAGAATATGTATGGAGTGAGGAATTGGAGAATATGTATGAAGTGAGGTGGCTGTGGAAAGCAGTTTATTTGGCTGAATTTGCTCTGAACTAAAACTACCATTTTTGAAGAACATTTCAATGGGATTTGAAATAACGGCATTCCCATTGTCAATCCGTGATGTGATGAAGTACAATGATTGGTATAGGACTGTCAGTCTCCAGACTCAAAATTGGTTGTAAGGGGTAGGCTCGCTCATTTTTGGACATTGTGAAGGGTATTTTTTACCTATAGTCCAGGGTTAATTGTGGTGCCAGGATTTGAGAAATGTTTTCTCCCACGTTTCAGGTGGACCTGTAAAACATTGATCTTGAAGTAGGTGTTTAGGTGCAGGTTCTGTTCGTTTGCTCATCGTATCTCCAACATGCATACCCTCAATCACACACACACACACACACACACACACACACACATGCACACACACATACACGTATAGAGAGAGAGAGAGAGAAAGAGAGGGAGAACCACAGATCCTCACAAGTCTGACCTCTTCAAGTTATATACCAACTCACCAGGCATGGACTTTCAAGGAAAATGCAAAACAAATCCCCATTTTTGACAAGATGTTTGAAGGCTGTTCAGAAGAACTGAGCATGAGCTCTGACAACGGGGCAGTGGTAGTGTCATCTGTTGACTTCCTCACATATGTGTGCGGATCGTTGTGAAAAATTTTAGCATGCCATTTAAAGAATATTTCATGGATGATTGTTTTTCAGCTATGTTGTGTGCACCATAAAGACATCTTCTGTCTGGTTAGTGATTATCACAGAAAGGTGAAAGGTACTGTGGTTGTCCATGTGAAAGAAAGGTGAAAGGTGCTGTGGTTGTCCATATGTGACAGAAAGGTGAAAGGTGCTGTGGTTGTCCATGTGACAGAAAGGTGAAAGGTGCTGTGGTTGTCCATGTAACAGAAAGGTGAAAGGTGCTGTGGTTGTCCATGTGACAGAAAGGTGAAAGGTGCTGTGGTTGTTCATGTACAGGATCCTGAGGACCTGCCCTTCCAGAAGGGAGACGAACTAGTGCTGATCTCCAAGGATGAGGAGGAGTGGTGGACGGCCCGTGACAAACAGGGACGGGTCGGTCAGATCCCCGCTCTGTACGTCTCCCGGTTGGAGGACTCCAGCCAATCAGTCAACAGATCTGTGGCGGTGAGTGCTTGGTCAGTTTACTGACCATATGTTTTGCATTGGTGCCTCAGTTTCTTGGAAAAAAGGCACAGTGTGCAGTGACCTCTTCATGTAGTAAGTGTGGGCAGCACTGTAGGTCGACCTCTGGAAGAATAAAATAATGTTTTTGCCTCATTCACCTCTCGTCGCATGGATCTGATAGATGTTTATAGTTGGATATTGGGGGCAATACAGTCAGCAGAGAGGTAGGTCCATGGGTGGAAGATCTTTTATCTTTGTTTCACTGACTACCCATCAACCAGATCTCAGTTGTAGTTAAGTTTAGTTAATGTGGAAAGCAAAGTTGCTTGAGCCACACATCCATATTTGATAGATGATGTTATAGAGACAAACCTCTATTATAAGACCTTCAAAATGTCCAGAAAATTTGGTCTTAAATTGGAGGGGTCGTATAATGGAGGTAGGCACCGACAGTTGTAGAAATAAACACTTTCTCACAGATGAATTCTCCAAGCACAAAAAGTCTCAAGAACACTGAATGCATACTCTGAATGCATACTGAAAACATGTATAATCAATATTGCAGTTTCACCTCCATGACTTCTTTTAATCACCTGCACTCTCTCTTCTAAGTTCAGTGGCTTTCTCTTTCGCGTTCCGCATGTTCGTGTTCCGCATGTTTTGCCTATGATCTCCGCCATCTTTCTTTTAACATGGGAAGCGACTCTTCATTGGGCCAGGTCTGCAGTTGTTTCCCTTGACTCATGGCCATACACGAATGCTGCGATGGTCGTAAATTTCAACAAAACAGAGGTCACAAGTCGCGTTTAGAGTAAGGCGCTTAAGAGGGGTTGTTTTAATAGTTAAATGCATCCGTGCAAAAAAATTCAGTCTTAAATGAGAGGAGGTCTCTTAACAGAGGGTCTTATAATAGAGGTTTGACTGTATCTTCACCTGAACCTCTGTCATTTTCTGTATGACAATCATTTTCATGCCGTGAACTCCTTGTTGGTTTAAACACTGTGGTTGTTAAAAAATTTATTTTTTAGAGATTCAGTATTTGTTTATCAGTTCCATTTATTTTTTTCACAAGAAAAGATAACTTTTAATGTAGAATTTGTGGAACATTCAGTCAAAGTGTATATATATATAAATATATATATATATATGTGGGTCAGTCTCCAGAGTTGTGCCCCACTTACCCCTTACTCACTTAATATTTGTTTAAAAATCTCAGAAATGTTAGTTAACAAATTTGAGTTACATGCACATCAATTATATATTGAATATGCAGCACAAACAGTTTAAAGTCCTAGCGTTCATTTGAAAATGTGTTTGAAGCTAAAACCTTCCGATTTTGTTAAGAAAATGGCGACTTCGAGTGTGACATCGTTTTACTCGTCACAAAGAGTCATGAACTGTGTGCTAAAGAAGCATGCAAACGATTAAGAAGGTGGTTTACATCATCACTTTTTTATTGTTTTTAACAGTGTTTGACATTAAATGTCTGTCGACCTTGCTTCTATTTGATATTAGCGAAGAAAAAAATGGCAATCCAACGTAACTTTCGTTTCCGAAGAAAACGCGAACGTTCTGGGCGATCACAGAATCAAACGCGGATGAATACGGCACTACTTTTATGGGTACCAACTGGAGGAAGAATGTGATGTTGTGATAGTTACGAACTTTTAAAAAATTAAACCTGATCAGACTTAAAAATCAGATTTGAATAAATCGATCGAACGTCGTTTCCGGAATTCTATGTTACGTTGGATCAAACAAATCAATCGTGTGTGAAAAAAAAATCAAAAGATTTGGAACTATTTTGTTCTATTCATGCACACGAATGTCGCGGAAGCGTCTATGCGCATACTTTCGCCATGTGTCCATTGTGAATCGAACAGGCGGCCGGTTCGAAGCTATCGTTACTGAAAATCCTGAACAGTTACGCCGGACCACGTGGTTGCAGAGGTGCACTTGCGGTGAGTTTTTTTTCGTCTACATCTGTTGTTGGTATGCACTGAATTATTTAAACCATCTCATTGAAACTTAAGCTAAATATTAGTTATGTTTGGGAGTCATTTTTGCTTTTATGGGGTTGTTGTGTCCAGCGATTGCGGTCGGATGGTATCCACCACAATTTTTCTGTTCGTCAGAAATTTGGTTTCAGCGGCACAGAAACCATACTAAAGAGCAAAGCATTAAGTAAACATGTCCTGCATTACTTGATTGAGATCGTAAAAAAGTCGGGAACTACGAACGTACTCGTTGAAATAAAAAAAAAAAAAAAATGCCAATGAAACAGTTCAACGTCACAGGAGACGAACTGCAGTCCATCCCTGTGTACGTGATGGTTTCTAATTACGTCGGACTCTGCATATGATTGACTTAATTGAATCAAAGTTGGAATCTCAGTTTGCAACAGATTTTACATGAGAATATTTAATAATATTTTCGTTGCGATTCATGATCATAATCAGTGACTCATAGTTTGGAAATTATCCTAGGTCGGCTGTCTAGCGTAACTAGAAACAAAAACAAAGCACTGCCATGGCGGAGATCGGTTTCTTGTTATGTTGGATCAAGCTCAGAGATATTTTTAGGTAATATAACAGAAAATAGTAAAGTTATGTATTTTATCAGTCAATGCGAGAAGATAATGCAGTTTTAATACACTTTTAATACACTTTTAAGTGTTTTGACACTTTATTCATTGGTTTCACAAAATGCTTTGGTCCAAAGTAACAAGAAACCACACTTTATCTGTTGTGTTGGTTACTTGTTATGTTGGATCAAATAAAAGATAAAGTTTGGCAAATGAAAATAAATGTGAATTATTATTTGTATAGCAGATAATGCTCAAACATTTTTATTGAGTTTACATTTGCCCTTGTGTATTTTTTAGAAATTGTCATGTCCAGTGTAACAAGTAACTGTGCCTCCATTGAGATACTTTTATTTTTGTCTTGAATCTGTTAAGAGATCAACTTATGTGTTGATAGTAATTAAGTATAAATCATAATGATTTTTGGCTTAAAAGATTTATATATTCTTCCTTTGCATGCAATATTTGTTCACTGACAATGACATTTATTAAGTCCAATGTAACAAGAAACAATCGCTTTCAAAAGAAAGCCAGGTTATGTGAACATTTTCAAATGAAGGCAGTTTTTTTTTTAATCCTAGAAGTAGATGTGTCCCTTTGCCAGTGGCTGAAATTCTCCCCTCGCTCATTCCTGAAGCAGTCATTCTGATAATGTGGGTTTAGAACTTGAATTAACCGATATGACTTAAACAACTTCTAAATGAAGCAATTCCAATGTTTTCCAGGATTACTCCACTCATGGCAACTCGTCAGAGCTGTAGACTACAGATGAAACGGGACTCTTCCCAGTTGGATCCCAGGGCTGCTGAAGTGCCTGGACCCCACCCCCCAAAAAGAAGATGACAAATTCTGAAAGATGCCGAGAGTATAAACAAAGATTAAAACAGGATGATGATAAATACAAAAGCTACTTAGAAAACGCAAAAGAATACAGTAGTCAGTACAGGGCTAACTTGGATGATGATATGAAGGCCAGGCAGAGAGAACAAGCAAAACTACGAATGCATGAAATGCGGAATGGGAAAAAGGCAGAAAAGGGTCTTGCAACAAGACAGACAACTGAGCAGATAAGAGCTGCTTGGAGGGATGAGTACCAAAGAAAGAAGGCCAAGCAAACTCCTCAGAAGCGGGCTGCAATAAATGCAAAACGCAGACGACGTTACGGTGAGAAAAAAGCTGAAGCTGCATTGAAGAAGAAGGCCACTTCAGAACAAGATGGTGCACAGCAAGCTCAACCAGCACTGTCAGTCATTCCGCAGCCAGCAGAAACTGTGCAGCCAAACATTACAAGAACACCAGTTGCAAGGAGGAAGGCTCTCCAAAGAGCAAGAAATGCACTGCCATCAAGTCCTAGAAAATTTGTCCAGGTGGTGACTGACCTTCAGCAGAAAGCGTCCCCCAGAAAGAGAGCTTTGTTTGATGCAGCTTTTGAAGAAAAGAATGGTGTACCAGTTCCATCACATTCAGCAAAAACTATTGAGGATGCCATTATTGGCTGTCATGTGAAGTGCTGCTTAAGTTCTTTGATGAAAAAAAAATCAAAAGCAGCAACCACAGCAAAACAAATTCTCTTGGCCGCCTGCAGAAGGAAGAAGACTAGTGTAAGGTCAGCAAGCACAGCTCTTGGTGTACATCGCCGGACAATCAAAAAACATTTTGTTGAAAAAGAAAGTTATGATGACTTTGTCAAGGTGGGGCAGTCTATCAAAAGGGAGAGAAAGCTGGAATCAGAAGTGGCTGATTTTCTGGAAATGTCAGCTTCAGTCCTTCCAGAGAAGAAGTTGGTTTCCAAAAAACGGGGAAGCCAAAGATGCTGCTTACTAAACCAGTGGGTGATCTCCATGAAAAGTTCAAGGCAGCTACTGGCAAGAACATCAGCAGGTCACAGTTTGCAAAATGCCGGCCTTCTTACGTCCACCTTGCACGAAGGAACACTCTTCGCCAGTGCTTGTGTGAATACTGCAAAAACACTAATCTGAAACTGAACAGTGTTAATGGTATTGCAGCTCTGGTCAACAACAGCTGTCGCATTCGCCACCATTACCATGCTGTGGACATCATCACCTGTGGTAGACGGGATGGAAAATGGCATCAGGACTGTGCCTATGGAAGATGCGGTACATGTGGTGTTGCTGGCATGGATGACCATCTTCGTCCTCTCAGGGAACACACGGGTGTTGTGAAGTGGTACAAGTGGCAGTCGACGGCTACAGTCATCAATGGCAAAAGGGTATGTTTCACTACTTTATTGACTTACTTTTTACTTTAAAAAGTAAGTATTAAAGTTTTTAATTTTTTTTTTTGTAAGTATACTTTTTAAAAATCTTCCATAACGTGCATACAGTTACCATGCAAATGAAATAATACTCTCATACTATAGCAAAAGAAATGATAACATGCTGTCAACTTTTTATGAGCATTGATATTTTCATGTTTGAGACTCGAGTATTAACATTGTAAAATCACATAAGTAACACTTGTCACTTTAAGCCACATCAGGGGTAGATTAGTGAGCAGCTAGCGGCAATGTAAAATTTTCTTTGTGTGAAGGCTTCCCTCCTTGTTGGGGGGAAGAGATCTAATGATGTAAGCACGCGATCCTTTGCTTTCAGGTACTGGAAGACACTGGCTGCTGCTACTTGGGAGGGGGAAGGGGCATGCTTCTATTAATCTACCAGAAAGATTTTTCATCATTCCAGATGGAGAAATTGTTTCACCAAGATGCTGTTCAAACCAGTTGCCTCCACTCTTTTTTCCATATGATTACTGATACACAATGATTTTTGTCAGTTGTTTCAGGTCAACCGGAAGTTGTACACAAGAAAGGAGGGCTCTGTTGCTGACCTGATTAAGGAGCTGAAGGAGGAGGTGGTGTTTCTTGCTGGTCATCTGTACAGGGCAGACTGGCAATACCAGCAGTTCAACACTCTTCGCAGAATGACACCTTACCCAGTTGGGACAGTGTGTATGGTTCTAGATTTTGCTGAGAACTTTTCCTGCACATTCCAAAATGAAGTTCAGGCTGCACACTGGCATCATGAACAATGCACTGTTCATCCATTGTCACATATTACAAATGCAAGTACTGTCCAGAAACTGTCACAGAGTCTCTGGTCTTCATAAGTGGAGACAAGACTCATGATTTTAATGCTGTGCATGCTTTCATGCAGAAGACTGTGGAACATCTGCGAACTGTCAGGGAGATCCCTCTTGAGCACATCATTCAATGGACAGATGGTTGTGCCGCACAATATAAATCGAAGGGTCCATTCGCAGATATATCTTGTGCACTGGAGGATTTTGGGTGCACCCTGGAAAGGAATTTTTTTTGGTCACGGCACGGAAAAGGCCCCTCTGATGGGGAAAGCGCAGTTGTCAAGAGTGGTGCAGCTCTAGCAGTCAGGTCAGGAGTCACTGTCATCCAAGATGCAAAGGAGTTGTTCTTGTTTTGTGTCAACAGCCACCTCAACAAGCAGCCTGATGGTGATGGTGAAAACTGCAAACATTTTCTGCGCACATTCTTTTTTGTTGCCAGAGATCATCCGCAACAGGGGTCGAATGGTCAAGACTCTTAAAGGAACCCGTAACCTGCATGCAGTGAAGTGTTCAGAAAGGAATGCATTGCTGACACGAACACTGTCTTGTGCTTGTAGTCCTTGCCAAAATGGAATTGGCAACTGCCTGAATGAGGGTTTGATAGAACCTTGGAACCAGCAGGCTTTGATTCCAGAGCAGATGCATGGTGCCAGTCCACCTGCTTACCCTGTTGCTGGCTGTGGTGCTACTCCTGCCATTGCCCATGACCATCAAAATAATGGACAAACTGATCAGGACTGCTGTGCTATTCCGGAAGAGCAAGGAGATTGTGACACCTGTACCCCCCCTCTTGAAGACGATGCCTCCACATCAAAAGATCATGTCGTAACTGCTATCCCTCCTCATGAACATCATGACGATGGCAGAAGTTGTGCTCCCCATCCAGCAGACGATGTCCATTCTGAGGACCATGCTGATCATCACCACTCTCGGCATGATAGCTGTGCCTCCTCATCTGAACACCATCTTCAGAACTATACCAGTGATAAAAGCTGTAGGCCATCCATTCACCCCAGCAATGACGACACTTCCCCACCACCTGAGGTGGTTTCTGAAGCCAGTATTGGGGATTTTGTCAAGACCGAATTTGCTGGGCGACAACGAAAAGTATATTTCTTTGGGAAAGTGATAGAGAGGGATGCAGACGCGGACATGTTCAAAATACAGTTCATGAAAGACATCGGTGGGAAATTCGTCTGGACAGAGGAGGGATGGGTGTCTGATGATCAAATAGTGTGTAAAGTGAATCCACCAAAGTTGGCATCCGGGCGAGGACTGGCATTCATTTTTGAATGAAGAAATTTTGCTGCAGACAGTCTCCCACCCCCCTTTTATTTTGAAAGAATTTTTTTTAAAGAAAAAAAACTATGTATTGTAATTGTATACTGCATGTCATGCCACCCCAACCCCATCTTCAGAGTGCAAGTGTTTGATTTTGTGTGTATGCATGTGTATGCCCCTACCCCCCTCCATACCCCCCCTTCCTTGACCCCTAATCACCTTACAAGTAATGCTATGTCATGTAATGCCACCCCTACCCCATCCTCAGAGTGCAAGTGTTTGATTTTGTGTGTGCCCAGCCTCCACTCCACCCAATGAATTTGAACTATATTGCTATGCATGTGTAATGTCATGTTCATGAGTGAGAGCGATTTTTTTTTTCTTATATTTTTTCTTGGGTTTTAGGGTGGAGTATCTATATTACTGTTTTTGAAACAATAATCAGCCTTGTTAATCTAATTGTAAAGTTGTTTCTCTTCACTGGGTCAACGACAAGGCAGCATTTGTTTCAGATTGTTTTTCTGTAATTGATTTCGGTTTCCTTGTTACGTTGGACACAAACAGTTGAAAGTGCTTAAGTATTTACAAAATATCAACTGTTTAGCTTTTATATTCTTGTATCATGAATGTCTTATCATTTAGCAACAGTAAAATCAGAGATTTGTCCTGTTTCCCAAACAGAAAACCTGTTGTAGATTCTGATAGTATTTTTTGGTTTCTGCGTTACATTGGACTTTAAAAAAATTGTGATGATGCAGAAACATTTCAAAAGTGGAGAAATCAGTTTCTGTCTGCAACTTTTAACAAAGTGCAAGATCACTGCTGCCCAAAATAGGAAATTTGACTGAAAATTGGTTTTAGAGTAAATGCCATGGAGAAAAAAACAACTTTTTTTTGGTATCGTTTTTGACACAGTTTAGCTTATTGATTCTTCCTCAAAATTATGTGTTGAAACAGTTATGTTGCATTTATTTGGGTGCTTCTTACTGTTTTCATGTTGAATAAAGGTCTGAAGTGCTCTCACATTCTTTGTTTTGTTTTAACCTTTACCGGATGAAGCTTTTGACTACACAGACACGATGGCGGGGGTCTCTCACGACCCCTACTCGGCAAAGAGCCATTTTAGTGCTTATACCTAAAGCGATGGCTGGGGTCTCTCACGACCCCTACTCAGCAAAGAGCCGTTTTAGTGCATATACCTAAAGCGATGGCTGGGGTCTCTCACGACCCCTACTCAGGAATACACACGTCATTAATTTTAACCTGCCTACTAAAACCGATCGCTGTGTCTTTAATATACGGACTTGTTAGTGTTCATTTTGTAATAGTTTGATATATTTGCAATGGAGAGGGAAGGTATCTATTGTGATGATAAACAGAGATGATATACAGGTGTGACAGTAAACAGATCTCGGAATCGTCTCTGCACCTGTCGCTCTGTAAGAGTAACGGCATAACCCTTAACTATTCCCGTGTCAAAAACCAGCGATAATTTTGTCTATAGCTTGCTCCAGACTTGTGTCGATGTCCGACGGGTGGATTTCTGGGCCCCTGCTGTTTCACTCTACAGATCGGAACGCAAACACCGAAGCGTATCCTGAATATGCGACGTGTCATCATCATCTCGAATCGGCTTGATGTGTTCCTCCTGTGTTGTGTACTTTGTTCATCCAATTCGGTGTTAGGTACAGCCAGTTCATTCGCGACACAAGTGGTACCGAGACCAGCTCCAACCTGTTCACGTCGTCCGTTCTGCTGCTCCGATCTCTCTTGATCCCGTCGCTCCTGGCTGGGGGAGGGGGGGGGGGGAGGTGCAAAGGGGTACAGGATTGTATATAATTGGCAGAATTTTGTTTTTCTCTGTGCGTGCGTGCGTGTGCGTGTGTGTGTGTGTGAGCGTGGGTGTGTATGTGCGTGCGCGCGTGTATGTGTGCGTGAAAGAGTGTGTTTGTGAGAGTGAATGCATGTGTGTACGAGTGCTCGAGTATGAATGTGTGTGCGTGCGTGCGTGCGTGCGTGCGTGCGTGCGTGTGTGTGTGGGCGCGGGGGGGTGTGTGTGTGCGCGTGTGTGTGTGGGCGTGTGTATGTCTGTGTGTGCGAGTGTGTAAGTTTGAGTAGCCTATATGTGAGGGTATGGGTGTGTTTGTATTGAGATGTATGTATTTGTGTATTTATGTAAGTGCGTGTGTATGTGCGTGTGTGTATGTGTGTACGTGGTGTGTGTGTGTGTGTGTGTGGTGTGTGTACGTGTATGTGTGCGCACATATTTTTGTGTGTTAATTATGCTTCTTTGCTTTGAATGAAAAACGTTCATATTCTGTTCATAATGTTTTCTTAAATGTCAGTACAACCTTGAGTTAATCTGACAATAAATTCGTTTCAGTCAGTCAGTCAGACAGTAAACAGAAATGATCAACAGACATGATAATACGCAGATGTGACAGTAAACTTCTGGGAGTACAGTGATGTTCACAACTTCCAATTCTTTCAGAACATTTCGTAGTGTGTGTGTGTGTGTGTGTGTGTGTGTGTGTGTGTGTGTGTGTGTGTGTGTGTGATTTGCTTAATATGTTCTACGTATTTTCATGCCTTGCGAAAAATGAATGCATGTGGTGCCTTGCTCTCTCTCTCTCTCTCTTCTATGCGTGCAAACGTGCGTGTATTTGTGTGTTCAAAAATATGTACGCACTTTGTCATATTCACTTCACTGTCTGTTTTCATACATGCCAATCTTGTACATTGTAGTACACTTACATATGTTTCCCCAGCCCACCTCACTCCCTACCCCCGCTCTCTCCTTCCTCTTCATTATTATTATTCTCATTTTTATTTTATTTTATTTTTTTGTTATTATTATTTTTTGTTGTTGTTTTGTTTATTATTATTATTTTTTGTTTTGTTTTCATTTATCTTCTATTTTCATTTGATGTTCCTCTATGATTACATGACCGCTTTGCTTGCTTCTTTGATTTCTTACATAAATTGATTTCACTGCATGTTGTAGTCCCTACTCAGGGCGAGGACTGGATGTAAAAAAGCACGTTAGTGCTTATCTATTATCCTCGTAAATAAAGAATTTAGTCTTGTCTTGTCTTGTCTCTCTCTGTCTCTCTCTGTTCTTCTTCTTCTTCTTCTTTTCTTAAGTCCTGCTTATATGTCAGAATAATTAATTCGATGTTGAATTCAAGTGAGAGGAGGGGGTGGGGAGGGGGAGAGGAGTGGAGGGGGTGGAGAGAACCTTTTTTTTACCTGACAATCCTAGGGCAGGGTCAACCTAACCTTTGACATGTGATCGTGAGGTGACACGTGTCAAAGTTCCAAAGAAAAACCGCACTGCTGTGGAAAATAAAGTACTGTGAGGCAGTATCAAAGACGCAGACATGACTTTTTCTTGTAGAAGGAAATGTACATTTCAGAGGAAAACCAGTTCTGATTGAAAGTGAGGCACCACAGACAGTAAAACATAGATTTGTTGAAATCTCGGATCTGGGTCTAGAACAGTTTGGAGGCAAGTCACAGAGAAATTTGCTGGTGTTTCGTACACAAAAGTACGAACAGTTCTTGGTGTGTCAAAAAGATAACAAGAAAGAAATGCAAGATTCACAAACAAAGTCCTCCAAACCAGTCACTGTCACTGCAGTAAATGACCGCCTTTAGACAAATTTCTCTGGGCCAGGAAAATTTTGATGTCAGCTATGTACAACAATGTTGCAAAATCTGCTGATGGGTGGCAAAAGTGATACTTTTGTCAAATGTTACTCATAAAGTCTTTCAACAATAAATCTGCAAGTACAGTAGTCCACACAATCCTTTAGATGGCTGGGTAATTCTGAACATTTCACATATTTTACATTTTCTTTCCAATACAGAGATGGTAATGATCTGAAAACAAAGAGAGTTTGTGTAGCAGGCTTCTAGGTTTACGGATCAGATCTGTAGAATGTAAGCGTTTTGATCTAAACTTGCATATGTTTTGGCTACTAAAAAGGAGGATGCAGACATAAATGAAATCTCTCTCTCTCTCTCTCTCTTTCTCTCTTCCGCACCTTCCCCCCCCCCCCCCCCCCACTCCCCTCCTCCAAGGCATTGCCTCTCGGAAGTAGAGGTAGCACACATCTTACACTCAATGTACTAGCCTAGTATGGATTAATGACTGTTCAGATAATACAATACATGAAATTCATTTTCACTTGATTTTATTAGATTACATACCTTTTGATGCTGGATGCCGACAAGACGTAAAACTGTTGTCTGACGTTTTTTTCAGTTCCTGCCATGGGGCTGCAAGCGTGTGTGCCGGCGGTGATTCCTCAAAAGTGGTTTACCCCACTAAGAGACGCGCAATAAGGAACGGCACACACACTTTTTTCTTCTGTGGCGAGTTGGGGTCTTCTGCGACCCCCGCCATCGCTTTAGTCATAAGCGGCATTCTACTCTTTAAATTGTAGGGGTCGTCCGCGACCCCCACCATCGTTTCAAGATAGTTAAAAAGATGCGTCCAATTACGTCATTCGTAAGTTATACATACATGTAAAATTTTACATACCTAAAGCCAATTACGTATTTGACAAAGTCATTAACTTTCATGAAGATTGCTCAAATACTTTTAGAGATATAACCCTTTTTGTGTGTTGTGGGGTCATGGGTGACCCCAGGAGTCTGGTAAAGGTTAATTTGTGAAGTGTTTAGTTACCGTGTTACATTGGACACACAAGTGCGTGAGTGATTTTAAAATAACTACAATCAAAGACAAACATCCCTGCTGTTAAAAAGTTAATAAAACTTGATTATTTAGACCTTAAACTATGCAAAAAGTGTAAAAAGCATGCATTCTTGATATTTTTTGTTTTTGTGGTCTGTGTCACATAATTGGTACACAACTCTGGAGACTGACCCATATATATATATATACACACACATCTGTTTTGTTCAAAACAGAATGACAACCAACGCAAGCAAGGTGATGTCCCACTGCAGTCTGTGTTGGAGGCGAGTTGTCCATTTTTGTCAGTTAGGAATTGCATTTTTCAGTAAAGGCGGTATTCATGTTTTGTTTTATTTTCAACTGAATTGAATCTCAAGTATAAGCACACCAGGCAATTGTGAATTACTTCATGGGATGAGAGGGGAAAAAAAGCTGTGTGTGTTGTAGCGTCTGTATGACTTGGGGACAAAGCATTCATACTTTTCAAAGGAAACGTGAATAGTTAGACCAGTGTTTATCATGCCCATTATTGGCTGTCACAGAAAAATGTGATTGGCTGTCTAAAATGTTGTTGCTTCAGTGTCTAAAAGTATTATAGATATTTTAATAGAATTTATGATCGAAATTTATTTCAGCTTTTAAAGTGTGTCAGGCAGACTTTGTAAGAACGGGGGCTTTTGGAATAAAACAGAAATCTGGAACAGAAAGAGTGTGCCAGGGTGTATTTTCTGGATCAGCGACATTGTTAAGTTTTTGCTGGATTGACCAGATTTTGATGGTGCTCTGTCTGGTTCATACAGTATGTCCAGACAAAGGCATTTGTTGGTTTTTTTTTTTTTACTTCCTTCATAGCTTATTTGGTGTAACCTCACAGAAAACACATTGAATATCCTGGAAACGCCTTGTTTGTGGCTTTCCCTCTCAATTAATTTAATTGTTACAGGGTGCAAAATTTATCTAATAAAAAAAGTGATACCAGGAGCTCTTTGATTATTGAAATACGTTTTTATTGGCATGTGCCTGTGTTCTGACAAAAGCCTTTTGATAAATGAATGGGAATTCATTCAGAAACAGGTATTTGCTTTTCGCATGATTTCTTGAGTGATTTGTGTTTGAATTTTTATACCTTGTGTCTAGACATGGTGTCCAGGAATTGATAAAGTACGTATGTGTGTGTGTGCGTGTGCGCGCATGAATGCGTGCGCGTGTGCATGTATGTGTGCTCTACATAAATAGTCAAAAGTGACTGTCTCTGATGTTCTTTGTGGTTTGTTTGATGGATATACTTACAACTCTTTACTTGTATCTGTTCATCTTTTTTTTTACCAATACTGCTTTTATGAACAAAGGAACAGTAATATGAACACAGCATATGCGTATGTTTGTGTTGTAACCTACCATGGTTTGTGTTGTTGTTTTAGAGAAAGTTGCCTGCCCTTGCAAGAGTGATCCTGGATCGTACACCCAGTGCCTATGACAAAACACAGTTGAGACTGAAGGTGAGTGGGACACGTGTAGATAGATGACAGCTGGCCTGTTTCCTTCTCATTTTGATGAGCCATGGTGATAGAGTTAAATCCTTTGATAAAAGATGATCATTTCTTGAATGTTTTCTGGAATTCTGGGCCTGTTTGAGTAAGTGAGCAGTGGTGATAGAGTTAAATCCTTTGATAAAAGATGATCATTTCTTGAACGTTTTCTGGAATTCTTGGCCAGGTTGAGTAAGCGAGCAGTGGTGATAGAGTTGAATCCTTTGGTAAAAGTTTATCATTTCTTGAACGTTTTCTGGAATTCTGGGCCTGGTTGAGTAAGTGAGCAGTGGTGATAGAGTTGAATCCTTTGATAAAAGATGATCATGTCTTGAACGTGTTCTGGAATTCTGGGCCTGGTTGAGTAAGTGAGCAGTGGTGATAGAGTTGAATCCTTTGATAAAAGATGATCATTTCTTGAACGTGTTCTGGAATTCTGGGCCTGGTTGAGTAAGTGAGCAGTGGTGATAGAGTTGAATCCTTTGATAAAAGATGATCATGTCTTGAACGTGTTCTGGAATTCTGGGCCTGGATTTAAAGAAAAAAAAAGAAGTGTAAATGAGAACTGCCACGTATGCAGTAGCAAACCAGCCAGAATAGAGCGGCGACCACTTTCCCACGCTGTAGGGGCCGTCTGGCATCCATTCCATTTATAAACACTGCCGCGCGAGCGACCCAGTCATGACGTGTACCAATGATGCAACTCACGTGAAGTTCAAAGCGCTTAGCGCGAGAACCAATTTTCCAGGCTGCAGGAAGGAAAGGAGGGATTTTGTGCTGCCCGGTTTTCCGGGCTGCAGGAAGGAAGGGTAGGATTTCTGCAAACCGGAAAACTGGGTTATAGGGATGAAAGAGTAACAAAATCAGGTGTAGTTAACCACGCTTCCATTCAGTTTGTGTGATTCTTGCCATGTCAGTCTGCATTCATGTTGACTGTTTACCAGTGTGTGTGCGTCTTGCCAAGCAAGTCTGTGTACATGTTGACTGTCTACAGGAGTGTGTGTGTCTTACCATGTCGGTCTGTACACATGTCCAGTATCAGAGTGTCTTATTAGGTCAGTTTCTGAGTGTGTCTGATTTTCTGCTGTGATGGGGATTTCTTACGAACTCATTCTGTGAGTATTTGTGACTGACCGTTGGTGTGTGTGTGCCCCTTACCGCATCAGTCTGTAAGTGTGTTTGACTGTTTAGCATATGTGTGAGTGCTATGATGCCAGTCAGTGTATACGTTGACAGCCGACCAGTATGTGTATGTCTTATCGTATCAATCTGTGTTTGACTGTTTTGCCAGTATATGCGTGTCTTACTTTGCCAGTTAGTGGATGTGTCAGTAGTGTGACAGTAAGTTGCGTCTTGCTGTGCCAGTCTGTGTTCATATCCAGAGCACTACCTCTTTCTGTTTTATCACGTCAGTCTGTAATATGCGTGACTGACTATATTCTGTGAATGTGCTGTCTGTGCAGATAGGGGAGATCATCAAAGTGCTGGCCATCAACATCGACGGGCAGTGGGAAGGGGAGGTGAACGGACGGAGAGGGAAGTTTCCCTTCACCCACGTGGAGTTTCTGGGCGAGGATGAACTCCCGCCCACATAACCCCGAGGCCTGGCTGCCGGAGTGAGGAGGAGGAGGTGGATTGGTCATGGATGTGGGTCTGGGTGGCCTGCTGCAGGGACTCTCTTGCTGACTGGCTTGGGACAGGAGCTTTGGTACCAGTGACTGTACTCCTGGGCTCTGCTATGGGGGAAGGGGTAGTTTGATAAGTGTTCATAGTCCCCTGTCAGTATTGTAGTCAAGAATTCGGCTTCTGACCAGTGCTTTTTGATCATGTCAAGAGATAGGAGACACAATCACATTAGGCACACACTCAGACATTGCATGCATATACAGACACACAAATCAAAAGAAGCACACATATGCATGCACACATATGTGTGTGTGTTGTTGTGCGTGCAGGCATGCATGTGTGTGTGTGCATGAGCACAAAACACAACCTGCCCTGAGAACGTTGTGTTATTTAGGACAATCAAAAGTGGCATTCCTAGGACTCTGCTTTATTTCTGTAGAAGCTTTGTGTTCTGTTTCATTAAAAGTTTTTAAGAAATTTCATTATAATCTAATGTGTTCAAAGAATTGGAAAAAAAAAGGTTCCAGTGCTGAGAGAAGGAAAGGGGACACCGCGTAAACCTGTCTGTGGGCGTGGGATCAGCAGAACACTGGCCAGTGTCTGCCTGGTTTGACAGGAGGACAGTAGCCTCCCCCTTATCCCCTATGGAGGATCAGCATCACAGTTGTGTCAATGTCTTCACCGTCATGGTCCCATTGTGCGGCACATTTACAGGCAGTTTGCGCTGTGGGTTGGACTTCTCTTGTCTCTCAAAACACGGAGAACATGTCTCGGACTGCCATGGGTTGTGTCTGGTGACCATGAGGTGGTTTGCTCCCCATTTTTAGGAGTGAATGTGAGGTTATCAATTCTGTGTTCCAGGAGGTCTTCCATTAGGTACCACAGCAGCATTTTGTTTTGCAGCCAGTCCCTTAAGCAGCAAGAATGCACCGACCTGAGCATCAGCAGCATGTCCGTGGCAGACTGTGATTATGATACATGCCAAACTCTTCGTTCGCTTCTTCTGTACTCGAGTATGATGATAAAAGTTTACAATATAACAGTGAGCTTTCTGCTCCCCAGTCAGTTTTAAGGAATACAGTTTTCCAGTGTTGAGCGCTGTTCTCCTTAGCTGACTGTGACAAAAAGACTTGCACGTGTCGGTGTTATCACGATTCTTTGGTGCACCTGGAACGGCGTCAGGAACATGAATGGCTTCAGGTTGTGGTCTGCTACTGTGCCAGGACAGGTTGCTTGGTCTGCTGTTTGTGAACTTGGCTCTCTTGGCCCTGTGTAGATTTGAGACTGGAGTTTTTCTTTTTTTTTTTTTTTAGGGATGAAAAGTTTAACAACCCCAAAACCATCTTGTTTTTCTCATTTCAGGGATCCTTGAAACGTTCAGAGGTCCCAGCATGCATTTAGCTAGTTTTCAGTCCCCATCTGCTTTGACTGTGGAGCTTTTTTTTTGTTTTGTTTTTGTAATGGAAATGAATCGGGGCGCCCATTGTTTTGAGCGTGAAGGTCGATGCAGGCTGATTGTCACGGCAGTGTGTGTGTTCTTAGTCACCAGCCCATGTCTGTGGTGTCAGACACTTCAGTGGCTGTATTTCTGTGATAGTGTCTCTCATCAGTCAACTTGGGATCAACAGGTCTTTTGGTGTGTGTGTGTGTGTGTGTGTGTGTATGTGCATGTGTGTGTGCGCTCTTGCACATACTTGAGTGCTAAATGTGACCCAGCATGGGGAAAGGAGGCTCAAGTGCAAAATTTTCATTTTTTGTTTTTTTTGCATTTTATGAAATTTAGATACCTCCCAAATAGAATGCAACAAACAGAATGTCTTTATCTGTTATAGTTTTTTTTTCTACACGTGTTTAAAGTTTGATATTCTGATCACAACAAAGGGGAGTAATCAAGCTATTTTTACCCACAGCGGGGAATGGCTGGCTTCGACTTTAGCTTCCTTTTCCTGTGCTGCGTCACAAATTTCCTGCCCTTTAAACATGCCATGCATGTACACGTGCTAACTTATTTGAACAGTAAGTATGAATCTGTCTTGCAAACAATGGATATGTGTCATGACTGGCAACGATGTGCCCTTGAAGTGTAGTGATAATTATACACGATTGTATAGATCATCAACGGTAATGCAAGTGTTTCTTTTTATGTGTAAGTTGACAAAGATAAAAATCCACAATTTTCAGACTGGGTTTTTTTCTTTGGCCCCTACCTACCCTCTTTTCTTCATCAGTGCTCCCTTCTCTCACCCCTCTATCACGTCTCAACAGATCATGAAAGAAATCTTCTTTTTCTTCACTTTTGTGGACTGGTCAGCATACATTGCCCATGGTTTGCTTGGTGTTGCGGTGCAGAAGCGCTTGCTTGAAAAGATATAGGCATGGTTTCAGGGTTCCATTCTACGCAAGAGTGTATCTATTCATGAAACATTTGATATTAATGATAGATCCAAGAAGAGGTTCTGGGGCTTTTATGTAAAAACTTTTTGGACACATTTTCATGTTTGTTTGACCCTGAAGGTTTGTAGGTTCGTCCACCTCTTCCACCTTACTACTTCAAGAAGTTTGGCATCTGTCAGCTGACTTAAGTTCAATGTCCTATTTGCATTCATATCCCTGGTGAATTTTATGTCGGAGTTGGTGGTATCAGCATGTTCATGGTGACTGTTGTTGTGTGGACGTGCTGGACCTTTCTGAATGGAGACTCTTAGATGCTGGCTTCTTGACTGAGGAGTTGTTGTCAGTTAGGAGCCAAGAAGGTGAAATCCTGTGTAATGTGGATCAGAACAGGCACCACTAAACACAACGGAAGTGACTGGGCAACGTGCGGTGTTTCCTTTGTAAGCTGCCTCATGACTACTTAATTACTCCCTGTGGAAGGCTTTGGTTGAGGCAGGACGCACCTGGGTGTGGCTAGATGTGGGTGGCCAAATTAGGTGCTTGTAGAGTAATTCCCCTTAGGGCATGAAAGATGGGATGGCCAATGTTTGGCGTCTGTGATCAACATTCCTGACTGTTGTTGGGACAGTACAAAGTTTTGAAATGGTGAGGAACGTTCTCTCCATACCTGGATGTCGGTAGGACACTTCAGTGCATACATCAAAGAACGCGCCAGTTTTATAGTGCAGGGGGGGGGGGGGGGGGGGGGGGTTTAAGGAAATGTTTGATTTTATATCAGCATATGTACATATGTATATGTGAAAATAGATGTCGGTTTATCTATATTTTTTTATAAAGAGGGGAGATTTATGAATGGCATGAAGGGTGAGCAAATGACAAGAGTGAGTAAAAAGGGACTGTGGAAGAGAGAGGATGTAATTATTCAGATTCTTGAAAATTTATCAATGAAAATAGGTTACAAATGATTGGCAATTGATTGTTGCTGCTTATGCTGCAGTGTTAACGGGACACTTGTGCACTGTCTGTTCTGGTCTGCTCTGAGGCATGTCAGGTGATTAGATTTTTTGGGATGTTATCGAAACGCATGTTGAAATGTACCTGATGCACCTATTCACACCTGTGGCCAACACTAGGTCAGGTGTGTGTGGTGGTTCATGTGCTAGTTGACCCTCTTGTTTGTCGTTAGGCAGTGTTATTGTGTTAGGATACTAACGTACATTCCAAGCGTGCCCACTGTTGACATGTTTTCTTTCTGAAGTGGCATTGAGTGAATTTTATCTTGAATAAAAGATTAATCCCCTCCCCCATCCCCCTGTCTGTCCCGTCCTACCAACCTTTCTCTCTGTCCCCAATAGCTTTCCTGGTTCAGAAGGAAACAGACTGGATTAGTGACTTTTCCGTTGCGTGCACATGGTCACAATGATTCCCCTCCTCCGTGTGTCCCTCTCATGCACAGCCTTCATCCAGCTGACTTTGGAGGTTGCGGAGTAACCCTCCTGATGTGGCCCTTTGCGGTCGGCTGGGCTATAAGCAACATTATCTTATCTTATCTTTAGCATTAAAAAATATTACAGAGAAACTTGAAGCACATGCAGTCCCATAGTTGCGTGATGCCAGAGTTAGCACCACTCTTTCATTGGTTCAACCTTGGCCTGAGCGAGAAGCTTCATTTGCAGTGGCTGTGTGCAAGCAACACGCAGGGAGCTGCAGCAGGGATGGGGGGATGGGATCATGGTTGGGTGGGGGGTGGGGGTGGGGTGTTGAATAAATCTTGAGGATTTTTGGTAGGTGTAGATAAAAAAAAAAAAACGTTGATGGAAATTGATGCTTTCACAGTCTCTTTCTTCACTCTCCATCCTCTTCTTTTTATTCTGCATCTTTTTATATGAATGTAGAATGGATCTTGAACTATCTATAACTTGCAGGGGTGCTAATTTTCCGGAATGTTCCGGAAATCCGGTTTTACGATTGCTGAAAAAAATAATCTCCGGTTTTTGAGTTTGTTTGGAAAGTCATTTCCGGACTGGAAAAGCAGGGACAAAGAGATTTTAATAGCAGACGATAATAGGATCGTTGCAAGGGAGATTATTTGACCTCCGACAGTGACGTTCCTTGGTTGTAAAAACGAGGTTTTTCACTTCGGGTAGCAGCATGCAGCTCTTGGTGCAAATGACAACTTGTCACAAGCAACTTTGTCAGCTAGTTTGTGTGCCTTTGTGTCTTTCAAAAACAAGAGTACAAAACCAAACAACATGAAGGTGTTATCGCTGGGGGCAGATATTTCTACAGTTGAGAAAGGTGTGAAAAACAAGTGGAGGTGGGATTGGTTGCAAGATCGGAACAGCGATGGGGTATGTCATGGCGATTGGTGTGAAAAGGTCGAGTCGCCGGGAGTTTGTTTTTGCGTGCCATGCAACAAAACATTACTCTATGGCTCAAGTGGGAAAAAAGCCTTGCTTTCTCATGCAGAAGATGTGGATCATCGGCGCAATTTGAAGTCTGTCCGCCAGTTTACAAAGCTTGATGGAGCTTCCACAACTACCGTTACGCAAGACGGTATGGGAGACAGGAAAGCAGAACTGAAAGCAGTTGTTTGTGCATTTATTGCCGAACATTGTCTGCCCTTTTCTTTGGGGGAAGATCTTGTTGAGCTTGCTAAGAGGTTAGCTAGTGATGACAAAGCACTTGGTTCTCTCTCTCTTTGGACATCAGGCCATTCTTTGCAAAAAGGTCCAAAGATCAGTAAACTTTCCTCTGACTAGATAATATTCCTGGACTTGTAGAAAGTGAAATGAAGACAGCATTGTGAATTCTCTACGTGAGTGACAAAATATATTTGTGATGTCTCTTTGTGCCACAATACATTTTGAAATGAGAACAGTGTTGTGAATTCGTTTTAAGAATTGCTGGGAAACTTCACAGACAGTGTTTGTTTTTATACTTGGATAGGAAGTTTTAAGGGCAGTATGCACTTTGGAACAAGACAAACTATTTTAACCAAGAACTTCATTATTCAACACTTCATGTGCCTTAACTACAATCTGATACCAGATTCAGCAACGTAAGTATTCATAGTGTTTGTGAAAGGTGTTAGTAATGAATCGATGAATGTTGTTAATTTTCAGGTTTACAAGAATTTGAAACTTATTTTATAGATTGGTTTCAGGTTTTGGGTTCAGGAATTTTTTTGGTTCAGGTTTCGGAACTCTTTGGTACTATCACCCCTGAACTTGTTCCCTTTAAAACAACAATTTGAAAAAAAAAAAAACCTGTGCTTAGATATATCCATATTAATGAACCATGCTAGCAAAGGGGAAAAAACTTGGGGGTGGGGGGAAGGAACCAAAAAAAAGAGAGATAACTGATGAATTTTGATTTTAACACTGTGAATCGTTTTCTCTTTAAGCCTAAACCATTTTCTCTGTCTTAATATTTTGCTGTCGACTGTGCTGTGACAGGCAGAAAACCTTTTCAACCTTTGACCCATGCTATACTTTGTATATTAGGGACAACCACAGTCTTTCCAAATGTTGGCTTTGGGTCCAACATGAAGCAGGGGCGTGGAGCTAAGATGCTTTTGACACCGTTTCAGATATGGAACGAAAAGCTGAGCTTCTGTGAAAGAATGAATTGTGTGGAACGAACAGTTCCGTGTCGTTAGCAACTTGGCATGACTTGCATTCCATCGACCATAGTGAAGTTTGCTTCTGTCATATGCACCTGTGGAGAAGCAGGGGATTCTTTCTGTATGTATTGTTTCCCCCATCTGCTGGTAATTCTGTGAAAATAATTTCCCCTTTTGTGTAACTTGGGGGGGGGGGGGGGGGGGAACCTTTTTTTTTTTAATCTTCTTGTGCTGTAGTCCACTGTTTGTCTTCCTGTTGTGATCAGATCAGCTCGCCTGTTTCTTTGTGATGCAGCTTTTTTTTTTTTTTTTTTTTTAAAGATTTTCAGTGTTGGGGATGGGGGAAGGGGGGTGGGGCTTAAGGCATTAAGTTACTAATATGCCTGGTGGAAAACTTGTATAGCTGCCTTCTCTGCAGTATTGTTTACCTGTATGGACTTTACCTTTTTGTCACATCGAAAAAATTTTGATTGACCGTTTACTTTTTTTTTCCCAACAGGGTGCAAAAAAAAAAAAGGGCAGATTGGCTAGCCTTCACATATACAGCCTTGTCTTATTCACCTTAACGATGTCGTGTGTTTAGAGTGTTGTAAATTGCAGCACAATCCTATCTGGAGTGTATGTGTGCCGTTTTTCAGGAGTCTTGTGGCTTTTCTGTTGTTTGTGGTCACAGCCTTGAAAGGGTCCGGCCCAGCTAGTCAGCTTAGCTGTGCCTGATAACGCTGAAAATGAAATCTTGCCAGATTTTGCCTGTAGCGAACCTTACTCCTTTGACCGAGAACAGGCATAAAGTGTGTGTGTACATGTGTGTGAGTAATCACAGTTTCTTCCTTTGGAAAATGGCTGTTCCAGATTTAT
The DNA here is from genome assembly GCA_018398815.1 of Conus ventricosus. NCBI lineage: Eukaryota > Metazoa > Mollusca > Gastropoda > Neogastropoda > Conidae > Conus > Conus ventricosus. The sequence goes on from CM031614.1 coordinate 72,581,990, forward strand.
AAGGCATGTACAACTGTAAGATGGTAGCGTGTGTGCCGGTCCAGGGTTGTGCCTGAAGGATACACATACATCTCTGTATATTTTGCTGTTTACAACTTTGAAACGTTCATAGAGGTGCAGTCTTTTTTGAGGGTGCAACATGTTTTGCGCTGTTGTTACTGTTTTGTTTGCTATTATCCATGATTTGTCAGCATTGGTTGGATTTTCCTTCTGTACTTTCAGGTTTTTGTGCAGAATGTAATGAAATTATACCACTGTTCAGTTTGCAAACAATGCACATTTCACGCATTATCCATCTTATATATGACTGGTGAGTTGATTTTAACGTGGTGACAGCCCTGATGTGGCCCTTTGCGGTCGGCTGGGCTATAAGCACCATTATCTTATCTTATCTTATCCATCTTATATACATGAAAATTATTCACACAAAAAAAGAAAGAAAGAAAGAAAAAAACAACAACCGTGTAAACCCAGCAGATGTATGATTGGACAAAAAACAGTACAACGATGAATCATGTGATGTTGAAAAAGAACATTCAACTGTTTAAATGATTTCCTTGGACACAAATCATAATTACCTCCCTCCCTCCCTTTTTGTTTGTCCCCCACACTCACAGCTCATCCTCCCCCATTCTGATCTTGCCTTGGATCTGTCATCATTTTCACACTATAAGGCCTCACATTTGCCCTCAGGATCTGACCAGGGTACATCTTGCATTCCAGAGCATCCTATGTATGTTGGGTAAATTGGTTTCATTGCCCATTAGTACTGTAGGCCAACTCATCTCAGTCAACGGTCTGTTTTAGTGTCCATGTTGGCTCAGCACAAATGTTGATCATCCAGATGTTCAGGTATCGGACCACCATAAGTGCCCATCCCAATAGATGTACTTTCCCGTGCATAGGTCAAACCATACCTGTCATACACACTTTTGGCTACAATACTGAAGCAGTGCTAAAGTTTTTATTACATAGGATGCAAGTCATGGTGACCGGACAAGACACAAACTGGCAACAACAACAACAAAAAAAGCATTTGAACTGGACATAATGGGGTAGTAGGAGCAGGGAGGAATACAGACTGTCTCTGACCTAGCCCTAGAAGGCAAAAATCTCCTGTCTTGAGTGGAGCTAAACATGGAATTTCAGGTCAAAAGCAATGAAACATGTGCATTCTACATCCAACACACCTTATTTGTAAACAAAAGGATTGTGAGGTAGGGTCTGGGTAAACTCAGGGTGCACCCCGTATTCTGAGGCGCTTTGTCTAAAAACTACAATTATCTTGTCATTCATGTGTCATGAAGTGTGTCTAGAAATTGTGATTGTAAGTGTGTGTTGTTTTTCTTTTCATTATTCCCGAGTAAAAGGGACTCAGACATATGCACTTCTATGTTCTAAGAAAAAATAAAGTGTTTGTCATTCTTAAGAAGAAGAAAAACAAATATCAAGTTCATGTTCACTGGTTACATTTTTGCTGGTGTATGTGAGGAAGTCTGCATGAGTGATACGATTTGTGTTACAGTGCCTTGATGTGAGTTTGGGGACTGTGTGTAACAGATTCGGCTCTCTTTCTGTAACCTCATGGATTTTTTCAATTTATCAGTATACTTTCACATTCTCTGCGTCTTAGCGTGTTGTCTGTCTTTTTCTCTCTCATTCCACAGATAAAACTGTTGTAAATGTGAGACCTGTGGAAATAAAGAATGAACGTTGTTTACTTTCTTGGTTTTTGTTCTTCTTTCAGAACATACATTAGAGCACAAATTACATAAGCCAGACTTTTTTATTTTCAGGCCATTAGTCCCAGATGTTTGAATGCCATGGACATTTTTGATTTTATGTATTACGAATGTGATGGTACATGGGCAACAACTCTTGGGGCAGCCTTGTTGATGTTACTGTCAGATGATGCACTTCTATGGGTTCAAAGCTTTTCATGGAATGTTGAGCGATTGTCAAACAAAACAAAAACAAAAGATAGTGGCATTGTTTCCTTGGGTTTTTTATTTTATTTTTTCAATTATTGAAAGAAATGGATTTGTGTGTTTTTGTTCTCTTAAAAATGTATATATGGGTACGGTATTTTGATTTGTATATTTGTTACAGGATTGATTTGAATAGTAAATTTGAAATTTCCTTCTTTGTTCTTAAGGCAAATTGGTTCATTGTAATTTTATATGGATGTTTTCAATAAACTCTTGCATATCAGTCAAAGCCTATGATAGCAATGTTTCTTTTGACTTTTATCTTTTTCTCTCTCTTTTTCAAACATCCTTATAGCCTAGTTGTTGCAGGTGATGGAAATGAGGGTGAGGGAACGAACGAACGAACAAATTTTATTTTAAGAGGGTAGTGGACTAAGCATGAATGCTTTTTTACATCCAGCCCTCTGGGCAAGAAAAAAAAATCGATACATAGTAAAAAGCAAATCAAACAAACACACATGAAAAAATGCAACAATTGCTTGCATGAGAACCTTTGACAAACAGAAGACAGAAGAAAAAGAAACCAATAAACACCACCACCACCACTACCAACAACAACAAGAAAACAAAATGATCTGGGCAAGGGGGGGGGGTGAATGGAGAGAGAGAGAGAGAAACCGACCGACTGGTGATAGATAGAGATAAAGGAAGAGAAAGACAATGAAGCAGACATGGAGAAACACCTGCAAAAAGCTTTGAAAAAACATTAATGGCATAGGATGATCAGTGCAATTTGCGTAGAATTGAGTCAACTTCAAGGGAGGGTGCACAAGCTTGTAGATGGTGGACATGATGTTAACCATGAACATCTGATCAAACTGGACACAATAAATTGGTCTCAAAGTGGGATCACAGCAAGCGGATATTGAAACGAGCAAAAACAGAATTGCTGTGTAGCCAAATGTGTGGTCGACAAGCATTTGCCAAGTGCAGCTGCTGAGAAGCCAGTAAATGCCATAACAACAGCTGTGAATGTTTAAAGGCAAAATGAAAATACAGCTGTTACTGTCATTCAGGCCTGAGCAATAAAAGTGATTGATTTTGTTCATGTTGCCTGCATTATTTTTTTTTTTTTTAAGTTTTTTTTCTTAGTTAATTAATTCATGTCTTAAAGTTGAAGATGAATATTTGCACATCATTTTTGATGTGGATATTGTTGTGTTTGATGAGTCAGTCCATTGACACTAGCAGAACAAGCTCTGAAAACTAGTCATTTAATCAGTGACTGATTTTAGATTCAGATGGTTAATCAGGCATATGAAGAAGGTTCGAGCATGACTAGTGAAAGCTTGGAGTAATTTTGTTTTAATTTTTAAGGTAGCTGACCGAACAAGGTGTTTTCAGTGCTGTGAACAGTTGGAGGGAGGGGGAAAAGGGCCCATCCCGAGAAAGAAATGACAGTGACAAGCTCTCTCTCTCTCACTCACTCTCTCTCTCTCTCTCTCTCTCTTGATCCATATTTATGTCTGTCTATCAATCTATGTATGTGTATGTGTGTGTGTCTGTCAATCTATCTGTTTATCTACCTAACGTCTGTCCATCTGTACATACAGACAGCCCAAAAAAAAAGGGTAACATGATAGTTAAACTATTGACATCTTTAAGGTGGAGGAAACTACACTGTTCGGAAAGTGCCAGCCATTCTGCTTATTACTTAACTGCCAGTTTTCAAACAAAAAATGAAAAATGATTGAAATAGTTTTAAATGCAACAAAAACATATTCAAACAAGGCCATGTGAGCAGGTAAACAGACACTTCAGAATGGATAGCTAGTGTACCCTCAGCCTCCGGACAGTGTGTACAGATGTCCGTTGAAATGAAGCCACAACCGTACAACCCGTTTCATTATATGTTAAGATATGGTTTTTAACAGAGGTACGGTACCTCTATGTTGTAGCCAGATTACAATGAAAAAAAAATGCTGGCTTCTTATGAACCTGATCACGGGTGTGTGTGTGTGTGTAAAAGACTTGATCGAATAAAGAGAGAATAAGTCGCAAGGGCAGGAAAAAAATTGGCAGACAGTAACATATGATTATAACAATGATAATGAAAGCAGTGTAATAATAATGATAATGAAAACAATGTCGGGGGGCCGGAATAGCTCAGTTGGTAGAGTGCTGGACTCCTAATCCAAGGACTGAGGGTTCGAATCTCTGCCGGGCCGTTTCGGTACAGGGGAATTTTTCCCTCGGAGTTAACATTAGTTCTGACTCCCATTTCCCATACAGTCCTTCGAATGAGACTATAAACCAGGTTTCATGTGTGAACGCACGCACAACATCTTGCACACACGTAAAATCGTATCACCAACTTTTGGAAGAGAAGGCCAGTTTGGCCCTTGGTATGGATGACACGTTACACATAGCATGCACCTTCCCTAAGATGGAGTATGGCTGCCTTAATGGCGGGATAAAAAAAAAAAACGGTCATACACACAAAACTCCACTCCCTTTGTTGGGTAGATGGGATTAATACTTGTCTGTCCATATAGGGAATGACCGCAGGAGTATCAGCCTGCGTACGCAGAAAGAAAGAAAGGGGAAAAAAAGAAAACAGGGTCAGCGGGAGTGTCAGAAAAAAGGAACTTACGAGCACAGGATTCCAAGAATATGGGAACAGAGTTTGTTTAGAAAAAAAAAAAAACCAGCATTCCAAGAGGGGCCAGTGAAGGCTGAATTGTGGGATTGAAGAGTACATAGATCACCTGCTGCTGTTACTGCAGAGTGGATAGGTGCTGTCATCACTTTGTTCACACTCTCAACCACGGATAGACGCTGTCCTCGTTTTGTGTGCATCATTCACACTTCAAACTCAGGATGGATGCTGTCATCACTTTGTGTGCACCATTAACACTTCAAACTCAGGATGGATGCTGTCATCACTTTGTGTGCACCTTTAACACTTCAAACTCAGGATGATGCTGTCATCACTTTGTGTGCACCTTTAACACTTCAAAGTCAGGATGGATGCTGTCACCACTTTGTGTGCACCTTTAACACTTCAAACTCAGGATGGATGCTGTCATCACTTTGTGTGCATCATTCACACTTCAAACTCAGGATGGACGCTGTCATCACTTTGTGTGCACCTTTAACACTTCAAACTCAGGATGGATGCTGTCATCACTTTGTGTGCATCATTCACACTCTTGAACCTGGATTGCGTCATCTTTTTGTGTGCATCACTTACACTCCCGAACCCGGGATGGTCGTTGTCATCACTTTATGTGCATCGTTTATATCTCATGACATAGTATGATGTCATCACTTTATGTGCATCATTAGCACTCATGAAACCAGGGTGGATGCTGTCATCACTTTGTGTGCGTCATTTACATTTTTGACAGTTGATGAATGCTGTCATCGCTGTCTGTGCATCACTTAGATTCCTGACTTTGGTGATATTGTAATGAAACATTCTGCCCCCCCCCCCCCCCTCCACCGGCCCACTCTTCCCTCTTTTGTTTGTTTGTTTGTCCTCTTCTGTTTTAAGCGTTGAAATTATGTTAGACTCAAGGTTCTAACCAGTTTTGTCATTTGTCTTGTGGGATAAGGAGTGGATAGTATTTTTGTTGTTGAAAAATCCCATTGTCACATATAGGTGATAACAATCTGACCACATGTACACTTAGATTTTGTCAAAACAAGTTCGGAGGTCAGGGATAAGAAGTGGAAAGAAAAAAAAATCTCGTTGACACTTAAAAGGAAACAAAAAATCATCAACAACAATAACAACAAATAATTCATAGAAGTACATTGAAATAAGTCAGAGAATTATCGAAGAATGCTCTCTTTGTCTGAACAATATCTCTTTCTTTTCTGGACCAACATGGTTTTGTTCTTTCTTCTCCCCCACCAACCCTCGATCCTGTCCACCTTCCCTTCATTCCCATCCCTTAGCTGTTTCATTTAAAAGCCAATGCACTTGTTAACTTGAAAACGAGATGAGTGGAAAACCAGAGGATTTGTAAAATACGTTGTTACCTACCTCACCTCGAGTAGTGGGTAAGGACATTATGTACAAACACTCGGTCGCACTTGTTTTTACCAGTAGAAACTTCAGCTTGAAATAATGGTCTGAGGTTTTCAGGCATCCATGTTTAAAGCCTCGATCAAGTCATCTGTTCGCAGGAGAAGAAGAAGGCACGCAAAAGATCTGATCTCTAGTGAGGGTATCTGGTAGTTCATGTGATACATTATCACTATCATTTATACTTTTGGATCCACGATGGGTGACGTCATCACTTTGTGTGCATCACTTACACTCTGGAACCCAGGATGGTTGCTGTCATCATTTTGTGTGCATCATTCACACTGATGAAATCTGGATGGGTGCTGTCATTTTGTGTGCATAATTCACACTGATGAAATCTGGATGGATGCTGTCATCATTTTGTATGCATCATTCACACTGATGAAATCTGGATGGATGCTGTCATCACTGTGTGTGCATCATTCACACTGATGAAATCTGGATGGATGGTGTCATCACGTTGTGTGCATCATTCACACTGATGAAATCTGGATGGATGGTGTCATCACGTTGTGTGCATCGTTCAACATGATGAAATCAGGATGGATGGTGTCATCACGTTGTGTGCGTCATTCACACTGATGAAATCAGGATAGATGCTGTCATCACGTTGTGTGCGTCATTCACATTGATGAAATCAGGATGGATGGTGTCATCACGTTGTGTGCATCGTTCACACTGATGAAATCTGGATGGATGGTGTCATCACGTTGTGTGCATCGTTCACACTGATGAAATCAGGATGGATGGTGTCATCACGTTGTGTGCATCGTTCACACTGATGAAATCTGGATGGATGGTGTCATCACGTTGTGTGCATCGTTCACACTGATGAAATCAGGATGGATGGTGTCATCACGTTGTGTGCATCGTTCACACTGATGAAATCAGGATGGATGGTGTCATCACGTTGTGTGCGTCATTCGCACTTTCGAACTCAGGATGGATGGTGTCATCACTTTGTGCGCATTAATCACACTCATAAAATCAGAATAGATGCTATCATCACTTCGTATTCGTCAGTCACATTCATGAAATCAGGATTGAAGCCGTCAACAACAGCAACAAGAACAATACAACAACAACAACAGCAACAACAGCAACAACACCAGCAGCAGCAGCAGCAGCAGCAGCAGCAGCAGCAGCAGCAGCAACAACAACAACAACAACAGCAGAACAACTACAACAACAACAACAACAGCAACATTCCACGGTGAAAAAAAACACAGAACTTAGTGTCTGTCCATTGGCCCACATTGAAAAGTCCTCACGTATTAGAGGTGCCCCCCCCCCCTTCTCCCATTAGGTATCCTAACTGCTTTGTATTTTCTCTCTCTCTCTCTCTCTCTCTCTCTCTCTCTCTCTCTCTCTCTCTCTCTCTCTCTCTCTCTCTCAGATGGCAGTGGTGGAAAAATAGACAAACTATCTAATAATCATGAAAATCTCCAAGGAAAAAGAAGAAGAGAAAGAGAGGAAAAAATAGACTGAAGGGTGGGGGCTCGGCGGTGGGATGGTAGAGGAAATTCACAAGATATTGTTAGCACTTTGTCTGAAGAGTCAAGAGTCAGAATCAGACAAGCTATTCATTTTAACATGTGTGTGTGGATTGTCCTTTCCTTTCTAACAACAACGTCCCAAAAGCCAAAGCGTTTTGTTATCACCTGCTATGTTCTCTAGTCCTCTCAGGATCGATACTGACACTGAATGTCCGTTGTACTATCCTGCAGCATGTGCGAGGTTACAACCCAGTATACGAAAATCCCCAAATCATTAGTATCATTTGATTCAGTACAGGGATTTGCACAAAGTCCTATTGTCTGGAAATGTACTATGTACGGTGGACTGAATGGGATTTTAAGGTCGCCTGATACAAGGCAAAATACAAACAGGCACGGAAAATAAGATGCAGAGCAACGCTTATGGCGTACACAGTGCGAAAGACAAGTGAATTTTCGACAAAGATGTCTTCTTTAGACGTCTCACCCAGAGACGAAACCTCTCTCTCTCTCTCTCTCTCTATATATATATATATATATATATATAACCAGTTTAAAATAGGATTTAAAAAATGGAAGTGTAAAAACCACCCTACAAACTTGTTTCGAGCCAAGTGCTCTCCTCAGGTATGTATAATCTGGGCCCGCCACCAGTGTTATATAGTTTAGTGTGTGGGCGTGTGAGCTCTGCGCGTGTGGCACGTGGCCTATAGATTTTTTCTTAAACTGTTATGTCGCTCCCTATTTGGTTGAGCATTTTTAGAATTCTGAGTGGTCTTTTAACTCTAATTATATATATATATATATATACAACAAACTAATAAATTCCAAGGATAAGTACCGCACCGTTCCAGCAACTTACAGAGCAGCTTGGTGTTGCAATGACTGCAAAAAATATTGAATTATAAACAAAGCTTGCTCTTATGTCTTAGATTGAAGAAATAGGGGGAGATACGCATTCATATCTGCAGTGGTAGATGATTCTGCCTAACTAACAGTATGTGCGTGAGTGGGTGAATGGGGAAAAATAAAATAAATGCTTCTCAAAATGATCCTTCAGCAAGCTTATATTCTCCAAGGGGGAGACATCCTCCATAGGGAGGGAAACTCACTAACATAACTCCTGGTCATATACCGATATTTCGAAACTTGGTGGTTTCTCCTCAGTGACCGCGGAAAGTGGTAATTGACTCCTCTGCCTTTCAGTTTTAAGAAGAATGCAATCTCAGAAAAGGTTGGTGTGCAATACCGTAGTATGTTTGTTGAGTTTTCAAAAAACCAACCAAAGGTGCCATCTAAGAAGCAAAAGAAAATCATAAAAGAGCAAACAAGCTACATTTTCTTGTGAAAAGTAAAAAATATAAAAAGATATCCTCTAAGACACAAGTGCTGAGGGCAAGTTCTTGGAATGAATCCACAAGGGACTAAAATACAACAAACTAATAAATTCCAAGGATAAGTACCGCACCGTTCCAGCAACTTACAGAGCAGCTTGGTGTTGCATGACTGCAAAAAATATTGAATTATAAACAAAGCTTGCTCTTATGTCTTAGATTGAAGAAATAGGGGAGATACGCATTCATATCTGCAGTGGTAGATGATTCTGCCTAACTAACAGTATGTGCGTGAGTGGTGTGAATGGGGAAAAATAAATAAATCTTCCAAAATGATCCTTCAGCAAGCTTATATTCTCCCAAGGGGGGGACATCCTCCCATAGGGAGGGAAACTCCCCTAACATAACTCCTGGGCATATACCGATATTTTGAAACTTGGTGGTTTCTCCTCAGTGACCGCGGAAAGTGGTAATTTGACCCTCTGCCTTTTCAGTTTTAAGAAGAATGCAATCTCAGAAAAGGTTGGTGTGCAATACCGTAGTATGTTTGTTGAAATTTTCAAAAAAACCAACCAAAGGTGCCATCTAAGAAGCAAAAGAAAATCATAAAAGAGCTGGGAAAGGTGCGGTACTTATCCTTGGAATTTATTAGTTTGTTGTATTTTAGTCCCTTGGATTCATTCCAAGAACTTGCCCTCAGCACTTGTGTCTTAGAGGATATCTTTTATATTTTTTACTTTTCACAAGAAAATGTAGCTTGTTTTGCTCTTTTATGAATTTTCTTGCTCTTAGATGGCACCTTTGGTTGGTTTTTTGAAAACTCAACAAACATACTACGGGATTGCACACCAACCTTTTCTGAGATTGCATTCTTCTTAAAACTGAAAAGGCAAGGAGTCAAATTAAACCCCTTTCCGCGGTCACTGAGGAGAAACCACCAAGTTTCGAAATAACGGTAATGCCAGGAGTTATGTTAGTGAGTTTTTCCCCCCCTATGGGAGGATGTCTCCCCCCTTTGGGGAATATAAGCTTGCTGAAGGACATTTTTTAGAAGCATTTATTTTATTTTTCCCCATTCACCCACTCACGCAAATACTGTTAGTTAGGCAGAATCATCTACCACTGCAGATATGAATGCGTATCTCCCCCTATTTCTTCAATCTAAGACATAAGAGCAAACTTTGTTTATAATTCAATTTTTTTGCAGTCATTGCAAAAACCAAGCTGCTCTGTAAGTTGCTGGAACGGTGCGGTACTTATCCTTGGAATTTTTGTTTGTTGTATTTTAGTCCCTTGTGGATTCATTCCCCAAAAACTTTCCCTCAGCACTTGTGTCTTAGAGGATATCTTTTATATTTTTTACTTTTCACAAGAAAATGTAGCTTGTTTTGCTGCTTTATGATTTTCTTTTGCTTCTTAGATGGCACCTTTGGTTGGTTTTTTGAAAACTCAACAAACATACTACGGTATTGCACACCAACCTTTTCTGAGATTGCATTCTTCTTAAAACTGAAAAGGCAGAGGAGTCAAATTACCACTTCCGCGCGTCACTGAGGAGAAACCACCAAGTTTCGAAATATCGGTATATGACCAGGAGTTATGTTAGTGAGTTTCCCTCCCTATGGGAGGATGTCTCCCCCTTGGAGAATATAAGCTTGCTGAAGGATCATTTTGAGAAGCATTTATTTTATTTTTCCCCATTCACCCACTCACGCACATACTGTTAGTTAGGCAGAATCATCTACCACTGCAGATTGAATGCGTATCTCCCCCTATTTCTTCAATCTAAGATCATAAGAGCAAGCTTTGTTTATAATTCAATATATATATATATATAATATAATAAATAATATATATATTGAATTATAAACAAAGCTTGCTCTTATGTCTTAGATTGAAGAAATAGGGGAGATACGCATTCATATCTGCAGTGGTAGATGATTCTGCCTAACTAACAGTATGTGCATGAGTGGGTGAATGGGGAAAAATAAAATAAATGCTTCTCAAAATGAGCCTTCAGCAAGCTTATATTCTCCAAGAGGAGACATCCTCCAATAGGGAGGGAAACTCACTAACATAACTCCTGGTCATATACCGATATTTCGAAACTTGGTGGTTTCTCCTCAGTGACCGCGGAAAGTGGTAATTTGACTCCTCTGCCTTTTCAGTTTAAGAAGAATGCAATGCCAGAAAAGGTTGGTGTGCAATACCGTAGTATTTTGTTGAGTTTTTCAAAAAACCAACCAAAGGTGCCATCTAAGAAGCAAGAGAAAATCATAAAGAGCAAAACAACTACATTTTCTTGTGAAAAATAGAAAATATAAAACGATATCCTCTAAGACACAAGTGCTGAGAGCTAGTTCTTGGAATGAATCCGCAAGGGACTAAAATACAACAAACTAATAAATTCCAAGGATAAGTACCGCACCGTTCCAGCAACTTACAGAGCAGCTTGGTGTTGCAATGACTGCAAGAAATATTGAATTATAAACAAAGCTTGCTCTTATGTCTTAGATTGAAGAAATAGGGGGATACGCATTCATATCTGCAGTGGTAGATGATTCTGCCTAACTAACAGTATGTGCATGAGTGGGTGAATGGGGAAAAATAAAATAAATGCTTCTCAAAATGAGCCTTCAGCAAGCTTATATTCTCCAAGAGGGAGACATCCTCCAATAGGGAGGGAAACTCACTAACATAACTCCTGGTCATATACCGATATTCGAAACTTGGTGGTTCCCTCAGTGACCGCAGAAAGTGGTAATTTGAATCCCTGCCTTTTCAGTTTTAAGAAGAATGCAATCCCAGAAAAGGTTGGTGTGCAATACCGTAGTATGTTTGTTGAGTTTTCAAAAAACCAACCAAAGGTGCCATCTAAGAAGCAAGAGAAATCATAAAAGAGCAAAACAAACTACATTTTCTTGTGAAAAATAGAAAATTAAAACGATATCCTCTAAGACACAAGTGCTGAGGGCTAGTTCTTGGAATGAATCCGCAAGGGACTAAAATACAACAAACTAATAAATTCCAAGGATAAGTACCGCACCGTTCCAGCAACTTACAGAGCAGCTTGGTGTTGCAATGACTGCAAGAAATAAGGTACTTATCCTTGGAATTTATTAGTTTGTTGTATTTTAGTCCCTTGCGGGTTCATTCCAAGAACTAGCCCTCAGCACTTGTGTCTTAGAGGATATCGTTTTATATTTTCTATTTTTCACAAGAAAATGTAGTTTGTTTTGCTCTTTTATGATTTTCTCTTGCTTCTTAGATGGCACCTTTGGTTGGTTTTTTGAAAACTCAACAAACATACATACGGTATTGCACACCAACCTTTTCTGGGATTGCATTCTTCTTAAAACTGAAAGGCAGAGGAGTCAAATTACCACTTTCCGCGGTCACTGAGGAGAAACCACCAAGTTTCGAAATATCGGTATATGACCAGGAGTTATGTTAGTGAGTTTCCCTCCCTATTGGAGGATGTCTCCCTCTTGGAGAATATAAGCTTGCTGAAGGCTCATTTTGAGAAGCATTTATTTTATTTTTCCCCATTCACCCACTCATGCACATACTGTTAGTTAGGCAGAATCATCTACCACTGCAGATATGAATGCGTATCTCCCCCTATTTCTTCAATCTAAGACATAAGAGCAAGCTTTGTTTATAATTCAATATTTCTTGCAGTCATTGCAACACCAAGCTGCTCTGTAAGTTGCTGGAACGGTGCGGTACTTATCCTTGGAATTTATTAGTTTGTTGTATTTTAGTTGTTGTTGTTGTTGTCGTACCCTGGCTAAAAGACTCCAGGGATCATCCGAACAGCCGAAGCATTTGAACACTATGGCACAAATGCATCAGCTGGGGATGAGAACATTACGTGTGTGATCGTTTTTGATTACCCCGCCACATGGGCAGCCACACTCCGACTTCGGGGGAGTTGTATTTTAGTCCCTTGCGGATTCATTCCAAGAACTAGCCCTCAGCACTTGTGTCTTAGAGGATATCGTTTTATATTTTCTATTTTTCACAAGAAAATGTAGTTTGTTTTGCTCTTTTATGATTTTCTCTTGCTTCTTAGATGGCACCTTTGGTTGGTTTTTTGAAAACTCAACAAACATACTACGGTATTGCACACCAACCTTTTCTGGGATTGCATTCTTCTTAAAACTGAAAAGGCAGAGGAGTCAAATTACCACTTTCCGCGGTCACTGAGGAGAAACCACCAAGTTTCGAAATATCGGTATATGACCAGGAGTTATGTTAGTGAGTTTCCCTCCCTATTGGAGGATGTCTCCCTCTTGGAGAATATAAGCTTGCTGAAGGCTCATTTTGAGAAGCATTTATTTTATTTTTCCCCATTCACCCACTCATGCACATACTGTTAGTTAGGCAGAATCATCTACCACTGCAGATATGAATGCGTATCTCCCCTATTTCTTCAATCTAAGACATAAGAGCAAGCTTTGTTTATAATTCAATATTTCTTGCAGTCATTGCAACACCAAGCTGCTCTGTAAGTTGCTGGAACGGTGCGGTACTTATCCTTGGAATTTATTAGTTTGTTGTATATATATATATATATATATATATATATATATATATATATATATATATATATATGTGTGTGTGTGTATATATATATATACAAGCACACAACACCAGGAAGCTGATGGCAGCAGAATGGTAAAAGTGAATAACAATACTGCCCAGATGGTTGTCAGAGACAAAAATTAGTGATGAAAGTGCACAGTACAATACCCCATCAGATAATTTTCCGCGAAGAATGATAAAAGTGCACAAGACAGATGGGTGACAGCA